>VDFB02025489.1:0-88842 GCA_007258455.2 Sequoia sempervirens | reverse complement strand
CAACACTAGGATTATGAAGATATTAAATTGGAATGAAATGAACATGTAAATTGACATTTGTAATTAATTCTAAATAATAGGAACATGTGGGGATGCCCAAGAAGAGCTCCTACAAAATAGGAGCACATGAGACACCCACATGGAAGGTGGAACCCACCTTGAGTTAAGTTAACTGTTTGGAGAAAAAAGATAAGATAGTAGAAGTTAGGGATTGATGTTTACATGCATGATGTTCAATTCAATTCAGTTATGGTTCAGTTATCTTCAGTTGCATGTAGTTAGTTTCAGTTGAATGCTAGTTGACTTTAGTTGACTTGGAATGCATGACTAATAACTTGAGTTGCATGAACGATAACAAGTGATACATTCAGTTAAGTGGGGATGATCAATCATGCATGATATTTGCATGAATGGTGGAGAGATATGTTTCAGTTAACAGAGATTGCCTTGGACCCACCTTAGGCACCCAAGTCAAGGCATTTTGGAGTTAACACTTTTGCATGATAAGATATTTTATAAGGCTGAGTTAAGTGGGCCAATTTTTGGGCACCAAGTTTGAGGAGAAGGCTCTTACAAGATATCTTTGTAATCAACGTTGAGTTAGGACTTCAGTTTTGGACGCCCAAATTGATGAAGGACTTGGTTTGACATTGTTTTTCACGGAAGAACTCTACTTGCAAAGAATAGGCATAGGTTTTGTAAGATAAGCTTTGTGCTTTGTAATTGACAACTCTTTGGAGTTTTCAAGGCTCATAATTGTCTATTTATTGTAGCATGTTGAAGAGAGTTTTATCAGATTTTATTGTAGGTTGTGAAGAAGAATTGTTGAAGGCAAAAGAAACATCTCAAACAAGGATTTATAAAGAATTATCGTAATCTTGTTCTAAGTTTAAATAATACAAGCACTATTGATTCTGGTGGTGGAGCTTTTTCCCAAAAGGGTTTCTCCACGGTTTATGTTGTGCCACTTCTATCTTCTGGTCTTATTCTTCTACAATCTTTTGTCTATTTCTACAAATGGTAAAATGAATCTAAACAAATAATCATCTACAAATAATTTGTAACAAAGAAAACTTAATTAGATCTACAATATAATAGTTTTACAAGTTTTAAAGCTACATAATTACCTCCATTTTCAATAAGAGTTTCCAGTTAGAACAAGTCTATTAGATCATTAACTCCTTTCTGAGCTTCCTTATTTGCTTTGTTTGAAGCAATGTATAGGAAAGTGCCAAAATCCTATAAGTTGCAGAAGCTAGAAAATAGGATTAGCCTCAAGGTCCATAAATGCTATAAAAAATGGAATAAACAAATCAAGTTGATCGGGAAAAATGCTTGTAGGAGCTAATGATTGGTAGAAAAGCTATGTTGATGTTAAATGAATATCGAGACAATTCTCAGTAAGAGAAAAAAAAGCTCATGTTACACAGGGTCCATCTGTGTATTAGAAAGGTCACTCAGTGCAACCTGTCTAGTGGGACTAGATTGCAGAGGACAAGTGCAATGAGAGAAAATTATAATGAGATTAAACAAATTATCCCATCTTTAGCTTGAATATGAAAACAAAAAAAAAATTGGAAATTTTTATTTGATTTGTAATATGTAAAGATACTTTAGTTCATTGGGGACGATGATTCTTAAGGGGGGGAAATGTTACATCCTATCCCTGAATTACTATTTACTATTCACTTTAACTTGAATGCAATGTGAATTTATGTGATTATGTAGATTGACAAGTTGAATGTTTAGATGAAATATATGCAATGCAATGATTTTATGTATTGAATGGAAATAGTGATGTATATGCAATGAAATGGATGCATTATAAATGAAATGGCTAACTACATGTTTTGGTTGTCCAAGTGGATATACGGGATTGGTTTTCACACCTCCAACAGATGAGGGAGAGTATCACCTGAGAGAAGGAAATGGTTAAGAACTGAATAGTAAAGCCATCTAAGTTCATTGAATTGTTCTTGGGTCGATTTTAAAATTTGTCATAGTCGAGTAAGTTGTTCTTGAGATACATCCTAGACTTTTCCCACATTAGCCGATATCTTGTCTTTCCCTTTTTTTGGATTTAGTGAACCAATTTTTATTTTCTGTTTGATCTTTGCTGCCCTTCTTCCCATTGCTAGGTGTATTGGACTCTAACTCAATTTTCTGCTTCCACCACCCATACTCCATTATGATTTCCAACTCATCCCAGAGTTTTTCACTTAGATCGATCTCCATGCAAATTCTTTCATACACTCCAAATTCCTTCTTCAGAAGATTTTCATCCACTTGAATGAAAGATCCTAGGGCATCGCCTATCACTTTCAATGCTTCCTCGTTCCAGTATTCCGATGGGATTTTATACAGTCTTATCCACATTGGGGTTTTTCCCATACTGTGATGTATGGGATCGAAATTAGGTTTCCATTTAGTTGTAAAAAACCACAATCTTCTAACATCAACGGCCTTTTGTTCATAATTTCTTCCTTTTATTCTTTGGAACTACATTCTATCAATAGGAAACCATTCAGAAGGGATTTTCTACTTACCTCCGAACCTCATCAGTCTTCCCACCATTTGCACATCCTTGCCCAAGGGATTTGAGTTCCGACCCATTTCGTGAAGAAAGCCTTCTTCTTCAGCCTCTCTGTTTCGTTCTGGATTACCCTCGCATTTAGGACTATCGCAATATTTCTTATGATATTCTCCAACTACCGCTTCTCCCTTCATTCTAGTGAGCTCATTTCTGTAAATCATGTGGATCTCCAATAAGAGTCTGCACTCCTTTCGTTCTCTATGTATTCTTCCTTACTCTGAATTCTCCTGCCTAAGGGAATACAGTTCGCTCCTGTTGCGAATGGAGGTGTCTTACCCGTCTTCTCCCAGACATTTGCCCCTTCAATTTTGTTCTTCGAGCCTTCAATGCATATTATGCGCCAAAAGTCTATGTTTCAATTGCGAGCCATTTTTAATAAACTACATATATTTTTTTAATAAAATAATTAAAAATAACACTAATTTTAAAAGAATTATGAGACAAATAATTAAATAATATTAAATATTTTTAATTAAATAAAACATATTAAACATGTAGTTAAATAATATATTTTAATAACTTATAAATCATTTTAATATATAAGATATTAAAAATAAATAAAAATAGCATACATATCTTATATACACATATGTAAAAGATGGTGTGTTATAATTTTTTTTAAAGAACCTTTAAGTAAATAAAAATAACATACCTATCTTAAATAAATTTATGTAAAAGACATCAAGTGATATCTTTCTAGATACATATTTCACTTTTATATACAATTTTTTTAATAAAAGACACTTCAATAAGGATATCTCTCATCCATTACATAGATTTATATAAGATATATATGTTAGTCAATATAATAATATACCTATCTTTAATAAAATCTATATAAAATGTGCCAAGAAGTATCATTCCCAAGCACTTATTTTATATTAGGTTTTTTTTATTAAACTAGAATAGATGTCTATGATATCTCTTGACATCTTTTACATATATTTTTCTAAAGATATGTATGGTAGTTTTACCTAGAACTTTAAAAAAAATATTGTTATTAATTTAGATTATTTACTTTATTCTTATTGGAAGAGTTATTTTATTATGTAATTTGATAAATAAAATAGTAAATAATTATTTACTTCACTAAATAAAACTACAATAAAATTGAGATTTATTGTTATATTTTTAAATTTTTTATATGTAGAAGTTATGTGATTAAAAATAATTTTATAAACAATCAAATTTTGATTTAATGAGCATAAATAATCTTTATATTTTAAAGTAATAATGAACAATAATTAAGTAATACATATCTTTCACAATTTGACTTTTTTTATCCTATCTTTCACACTTTAGGTAACATATAGTTTCAGTTTTAGAGATGTAATTCTCTAGTATCACATATGTTAAAGAGTTATATTGATAAGGAAATTAAGGTCAATAATTATAAATATATTTTTTTTTGACATTACTTTATATTTTATTGAAAATTTATTTTATTTTTCATTAATAGTACAATAAGTCAAAAGGACATTCTAAATTTTTTTAAAGATAAATGAAAAAAAATAAATTATTTTTTACTTTACAAGTTATTTTCTATATGAATATCATTTTTAATAATTTTCTAAACAATTTTTATGTATTAATTTAATATTTATATTTATATTTTACTTTTGTACGATGTTTTTTTCTTTCAAATATATATATTTGGTTAGGTTAAAGGGTTTTTTGAAAGGGCTACAACCCTTTTATAAAGTCTAATTTGAAGGGATCAACAAATTTGAACAAATAGGGGCTACCAACACACAATGATTTGCATACGACACAATTACAACAAAAATGGTAGGAACAAACCATAATAAAATGGACTATACAATACCATACTCAAACCTAGCATTTACTTAGGTGTGAGACTCATATATAGGTTCTAGAAGAACTTTCTTGCTCATTTAGACTACTATTCAAGGAACCTCAATGTAGAATCCAATGAAGCAAGAGAGAGGGGAGGGGAAGCCCTCTCCAAGGCCCTAACTAGGGACAACACATGAGGAGATGAGCATCAAACCAAAGAAGTTGAGTACCAAGTGGACATTGCAACACTAACTAGAGAAGACACATTGACACCACCACCAATAATAGGGGAGAACCTATGGTAGGAGAAACCTGCAACATAATTAGAGAAGGGACATTGAATGTTTTAGTTTTTATTATTTTATATGTTGGGTGTGTTTTATACTTTTTTAAATTTTTGTATGTTCACTCTTTAACAACTTTCATTAAGACACTCATGTCATTATAATCCACCTCTTATTGCCACTATAATTACTTTTATCAACACAATTACTATTAATATTTATATAAATGCAATTTATTTTATTTACAATATTATATAAATATTGTAGACACCTAAATATTTCCCTAGTGTACCCTTGTCCTAATTGACCAAACAAATTACCTATAGATAGGTCCCCTTCACCTAATGTCCCTCAATTAAATATTATTATTTAACCCCATTTTCTATCTCATCTCATATAAATAAATAAATTTATTGTTATTTACACCTTTTATCCACCTCAAACATGACAAAAATAAATAATAATTATTTAATTATGGTTGTATTCCCTCCACCAATCCCAGGAATAAAGGATGCCTACTAACACTTGTCCTTATGGTTCCAATATTCTCTCCACCAATTCCAAGAATAAAGTACTCCTAGGTATACTTATCCCTTATGCATCTCATGGTTGAAACTACTTGATAAAATTAGTAAATGCATCGTACTCCTTCACATTCTAACAACCTCCATGTAAATCCTCCATTCTCTCCTTGATACTAGGAAAATTCACTCATTCATCCTCCATTGATCTCTCCATCACATCTCAACTATCCATTGCCTCTCCCAAAAATATATAAATTGAGGCACCCTCTCATCCATTTTCTATATCACATTTTGAGCTAATTACATTTCAAAAAATATAATCTTCAAGAAAAGAGCATACACATACCAATTATAATTGAAGTAAATCATTCAACAATGGAGTTTATGATAGCATTTGTTTTGATTGCTCATTGTTTTGTTTTGAATTCCTTTATTGAGCTCCATCTAAGGTTTTTTTGATCTGAATAGAAAACTTCTATCTTTCATTTGTTTCCATTTGCATTTCAAATTAGAGCATTACATTTTGGAAAAACTACTAGGGATATTATCCCTTATCTAATTCCATTGTGTGCTTTTGTGTCTTGTAATGGCTTTTTAGTAACATGTTTTTGTAGGTTCTTTGGTGGCCTTGGAAGTTGAATTTTATAGAAGCATATAGGGATGAAAAAATATAATGGTTGCATCTAGAGCAATTGATAACTGAATTTTGACATATAACACTTCATTTTTCTTACAAGATTTTTTTATTTGGTGTAAGGTCTAGGTTTCCATATTGTCCATACCATATAGATGTGCCATACTACTACAAAAACACAAACGAGAAATACAAAGTCATAGGGAGTATATTCATGAATATATAGTATATATACATAAGAGGTATATACATTCAAGTTTGAAATATATATATAACATCCATTTAATTTTGTAGTATATACAATGCTAAGGTAGATATATAGGGTTTTTGTATGGTGTATAGTTGTAGAGGTGTATACATGTTTCAACATAAGAGGTATATACATGATTTTATAGACACATATATATAGTTAGATAAAACTATACATTATAGGAGGGGGGATGTACACATGGATATATAGCCCCAAGTGAATATACATAAGTGGTTAGTAAGTATATATATAGTTTGAAAATCGATAAAAAACCCCCAAATTTGATTTAAAACAACTTTAAGTTTTTGTAGGTTTGCTTGGTTTATTTTCTTTTACATTTTGGGCATGTGCAAAAAGATGGGGGACCAAAAAGTGCCCACCCCACTTTTTGGCCCCCTAGTGACCATAATGCGAGTGTGTAATAATGTACTTGTGTTATGGGTATGTGCAGGATCATGATGGGCCAAAAAGTGGCAATATGATGGGTTTTCGTAGGGTATGTGGCTGACAACTTTTTTACCCAAAATTGATGAAATGAAAAGGGTTTTTAAAAGAGTTTCTCAGCTTTCCACCAATATAAATTATTCTTTACTTTGAATTTAATAAATAATTATTATTTATTTTCTATTTGAATTACAACTAAAGCCTGATTGATAGGTTGATTGAAAAACATCTATAGCTTTCAAACGGTATCACATTTTTGAATCTAAAAATGTGTCACATTCTATGCTTTGCATACTATATGATTAAAAAGGAAGAAATGGATTTCATAAAGTTTTGAACAAGTTAAGGTGGTTAGACATACGGTTTTTTATTTTTTAGAAGTTGTAATAAATTTTTATAATTAATTATTTACTTTGGAAAAAATTACAAAAAATATGTATCACACGGAGATGAGCCCTCACTTATATCTAAAATATTATAAAAAAATATTATCATTTTATTGTGGTTAGGGTGGTCATGCAAACCTACTTCTTATTTTTTCCCTGAAATTTAAGTACTACTGCATTGAAATTTCAAATTTTCACCAAATAGATTTAAAAAAAAAAACCTAGTAGTTTAGAAACTAAATTCAATTTGCTACAAATTCAATTCTAACATATTTTTGAAATAATATAGATAACTTATTCAAATTTTTACGTCAAGTTGCCTAACTCTGATTTTTCTAAATTTTTTGCCACTTAAGGGCCTGTTTTTTCCATGATGATCCTGCACATACCCTTATGGCATTTTTATTAAAAAACATGCATGGACGATTGTGTGTGTGTGTGTGAGAGAGAGAGAGAGAGAGAGAGAGAGAGAGAGAGAGAGAGAGAGAGAGGTAGGTAGGTAGAAGAACAAAGTGAAGGAGTGACAAAGAGAGAGATAGGGTGGTAGAAAGGGAGATGTAGCAAGGGGATAGATATTGAGAGGTGAGGTTGAGAGAAGAGGAGAGAGGGTGGTAGGGAGAGGTAGAGAAGGGAGAGAGATAGAGAGGTGAGTAGAGAGAAGAGATGGAGATATAGGGGTAGGGAGGGTAGCAAGGAGAGGTAGAGAGAGGAGGGAGGGAAGGAGAGGTAGAGAGGGGAGAGAGAGAGGTGACAAAGAGAGGTAGGTGCCACCCTAAATCCTAGGCCCTAAACCCTAAACCATGAATAATTTAGAGAGAGGAAGAGAGGGATAGGGAGAGAGGGAAAGAAAGAGAGATAGAGGGGTAGGGAGAGAGGGAGGGAGAGGTGGAGAGGGAAGAAGGGAGAGGTAGAGATGGGAGAGAGGTAGGTAGACCCTTAAACCTCCATCATGAACCCTAAACCCTAAACCCTAGGCCCTAAACCTTAATCCCTAAACTCTAAACACTATATGCTAAACCCTAGGTCATAAACCCTAAACACTAAACCCTAATCCCTAAAACATAACATTAATCATTTTTAACACTAAAACCTTAAAAATTAAATTTAAACACTAAAACCTCCATCATAAACCATAAACCATAATATATAAACCCTAAAATATAAGCCCTAAACCCTAAACACTATTCATTAAACCCTAAAACCTCTAAAACCTTAAAAAATAAATTTAATTTTTAAGTTCTCTTCATCATAAACCCTAAACCATGAATAATTTAGAGAGAGAGATAGAGAGAGGTGAGATAGAGAGGAAGAGAGGGAGAGGGAGGGAGAGAGACCAATGGAGGGAGGGAGAGGTAGAGAGAGAGTATGGGAGGGAGAGGTAGTGAGGGGAGATAGAGAGGTGAGAGAGAAGATAGGGAGAGAGAGGGAGGATAGGAGGTAGAGAGGTGAAAGAGACATAGAGAGAAGAAGAGAGAGAGGGATAGGGACGGAGCGAAGGAGGGAGGGAATGATGGAGATGTAGAGAGGGCAAAGACAAAGGTGAGAGAAAGAGGTAGGTTCCACCCTAAACCCTCCATCATCAATTGTAAACCCTAAACCCTAAACCTTAAACACTATATGTTAAACCTTAAACCCTAGGCCATAAACCCTAAACCTTAAACTCTATATGTTAAACTCTAAACCCTAAACCATGAATAATATAGAAAGAGAGAGGAAGGGAGGGAGAGGGAGAGAGGAAGGGATCTAGAGAGGGGTAGGGAGGTAGGTAGGGAGAGGTGGAGAGGGAAGGAGTTAGGGAGGGAGAGGTAGAGAGGGCAGAGAGAATTAGTTAGACTCTCAACCCTCCATAATGAACCTTGAACCCTAAACCCTAAACATTAAACCATAACTCTAAACACTATATGCTAAACCCTAAACACTAAAGCCTAAAGCCTAACGTTAATAGTTTTTAACACTAAAAAATTAAAAATTAAATATAATCCCTAAACTCTCCATCATTAACCCTAAACCCTAAGCCCTAAATCTTAAAAAATATTCACCAAACCTTAAAACTTAAAATTAATAATTTAACACTAAAACCTAAAAATTTAATTTAATTTATGAATCCTCCATCATAAACCCTAAACCCTAAACTATAAACACTATTCACTACACCATAAAGATTAACATTAATAATTTAACACTAAAACCTAAAAATTTAAATTTAATCTCTAAACCCTCTACCATAAACTCTACACCCTAAACCCTAAACCATGAATACTTTAGAGAGGGAGAGAGATAGAGTGGTGAGATAGAGAGAAAGAGAGGGAGAGATGGAGAGAGTGAGTGATGGAGGGAGGGAGAGGTAGAGAGAGAGTAAGTGAGGGAGGGAGAGGTAGTGAGGGGAGCGAGATAAAGAGGTGAGAGAGAGGGGTAGGAGGCAAAGAGGGGATGGAGGTAGAGAGGTGAGAGAGAGAAGATAGGGAGAGAGAAAGGGGTTGGGAAGGAGGGACAAAGGGAGAGGTAGAGAGGGGGGAATTAGATGTGAGAGAAGTAGGTGCCACCCTAAACCTTGGGACCTAAACCCTAAGTCCTAAACCTTAAACACTATACACTAAACCCTAAACCATAAATCCTAGGCCCTAAACCCTAAACCATGAATAATTTAGAGAGGAAGAGAGGGAGAGGGAGAGAGGGAGGGAGATATATGAGTAGGGAGGGAGGGAGAGGTAGAGACGAGAGAGAGGTGTGAGAGAGGTAGATATACCCTCAAACCTTCATCATGAATCTTAAACCATGTAGGCCCTAAACTTTAAACCTTAAGCCCTAAACTCTAAACACTATAAACTAAACCATAAAACCTAAACCATAGGCCATATACCTTAAACCTTAAAACTTAACATTAATAATTTTTAGCACTAAAAACTTACAAATTAAATTTTATCTCTAAACCCTCCATAATAAACCTTAAAAACTATTCACTAAACCGTAAAACCTAACATTAATAATTTAACACTAAAGGCTGAAAAATAAATAAATTATCTAAACCCTCCATCATAAACCCTAAACAATAGGACCTAAACCCTAAACATGCATAATTTAGAGAGAGGTGAGATAGTGAGGAAGAGAGAGAGTGATGGAGGGAAGGAGATGGAGAGAGAGATGTGAGATAGAGAGAAATATAGAGGGAAGGAGGGAGGGAGGGAGAGCTAGAGAGATGAAGATCTAAAGAGGGACAAAGAGATAGAGGGGGGAGTGGTAGAAAGATAGGTCTAGAGCTTAAGAGAGGGAGAGAGAGAAGGAAGGAGGGAAGGAAGGAGAGGGTAGAGATCATTTTTCCTTCACAAGAACATGAGCTCATTATAATGTTATCGCATAATGGGAACCTACTCCAAACAATAATGTGAGTGTATTATAGTGTGCTTGTGTTATTGTCTGCCTTGGGAATTTCCAACCCTTAGGGTTGGACTTTGCTTGGGCATGCAACCCAAAGGGTTGGACTAACATTTTAATGCCCAAATAAGTATTTTTCAAAATATAAAAGAATTGAGACAATCTTGAGTGTGCTTTCCATTAGGTTTGCACGCGTTTCAATGTCAAGTCAACAAATTACATAGTAATGTCAAGCTCTCTCTTAGCTTTCTAACCATGTAATTTATTTCAGGCTTTGAATATGCTAAGGTTTTTTTATCTTTAATTTCTTTTGCTAGTGTCTCCATTTTTTGTCAAAAACCTACATATGGTATTTTTGGCTTTATTTTTTGGACGTTTGTCTAGATTTTAAATAAATTACATTTTTAGAAACTAGATTCTATTCTATACATAGTAAGAGAAAATTGATTTTCAATTAGTTTCCTATAAAATTTTGGGGGAGCACCCTCAACTTTTTGTTTTTTAGGATGTGTCCACTTTGAAAATTAGTAAAAAAATTATATTTTCATTTAAAAATTAGTAGAAAAATTAGGCATAAACTACATTGTGTTAGCTAATTTCTCACTGTAAGTGATTTTTTTAAAATAAAAATGGGGGCAAATTTTTTATTGAAAAATCAAGAATTACAAAAAAGAAAAGAAACAACAAGGGTTCCTCAAGGGAACCCCAAACATAATCAATTACATATTATTTTCCTCCAAAATAACCTTATCCAAAACCACCACATAATCCAAAAGAAAAAATCTCCAATATCTAACGTCCGACCCCTCCTCATGCTCTAAAGCCCACTTGGATAAGCAATCTGTCGCTCTGTTCCACTCCCTAGGAATATGACGAAAGGAGATAACCTCTAGAGAACTACATAAACTCAAGAGAACTACATAAACTCAAAACCTGCTTAACCACCAAAGTCAGCTACCAACTAGCTCCCTCCAACCTTTGATCATTTAACATATCCACAAAAATCTATGAATCATATTCACAAATAACCTATCTCCAACCAAGGGAGCACCCTCTTTCCACTACATGGAGAATTACAAGGGCCTCCATAAGATTATTGGTTTGCTGCCCTTTATACACAAAAAAGAAAAACACCATACCTTCTCCACTATCTCTTCCAATGTCACCAATTCTTGCATGCCCAAAGTTCCTTCTAAAGGAGCCATCAATATTCACCTTCAGGAAACCACTAAGAAGGGGAGTCCACTTGCCCACCCATTGAACCTTTTGCTTGGTATGTTGAGGCCTTCTACCAAAAGGGGAGCTCAACCCACCAATCTCCATCTTCAAGTTCCTTATGATAGTCACATCACTAGGATGCACAATCTTGGATAAATCACATTTTGTAGAAATGGTCTATTGGACCCTGCAGAGGATCTTTTGCCATAACTGAGCTACCACCATTTGAACACCTTGGAATATCCTTTGATTCCTTTCCAACCATAGATTCTATATAATAAAAGTGGGGCCAATAATTTAAGAAATCTTAAGAAAAGAGGTCTGAGCAGAAGGTCTACCGATACTATCCCAGAACTCGACGAAAGAAGAGGCATGAACACAATCATGGTTCCAAGCTTCCCACCATAGGTGCCAAATCTCGCAAGAAAAAGGGCACTAGAAGAACAAATGAGGGGAATCTTCCTCACTATTATTATAGAGAACATAGATAGAAGGGCCCTGAAAACCTCTCTTATAGAAATTATCCTAGGTAAGGCATCTATTTGGAAGCACCAACCATAAGAAGAAATTGCAGTTAGGCCAAGAGAATTTGTTCCAAATCTGCTTCCACCAAGACACATCGAATCTCCCATATACCTGTCTACTGATACTATCTAGAACTCGATGAAAGAAGAGGCATGAACACAATCATGGTTCCAAGCTTCCCACCAGAGGTGCCAAATCTCCCAAGAAAAAGGGCACTGGAAGAAAAAATAAGGGGGATCTTCCTCACTATTATTATATAGAGAACATAGATAGAAGGGCCATGAAAACCTCTCTTATAGAAATTGTCCTAGGTAAGGCATATGTTTTGAACCACCAACCATAAGAAGAAATTGCAGTTAGGCCAAGAGAATTTGTTCCAAATATGCTTCCACCAAGACACATTGAATCTTCCATATACCTGTCTATCCAGCTCCAAATAGCCTGAGGCAATTTTTTTTTCATTTTGGATCAGGGCCCCAAGTCAGAATATCCCTCCCAGAAAGGGAATTACAAAGCCTGTTAGCCAAAATCCTTGTAAGCTCTTGATGAGCCTCATTCATATCACCTGAAAACCATTCTTGCGGAACCTTCCAGTGCATCACGTCTACTTGAGCCAAAGCTTGAACTGTTTTAAAATTCTCCACCTTATTCCAACCAACAACAAGCAGGTTGTTACAAAGAGGTTGTAAATGAGGAAACATAGTTAGGATGGGGGGATGCCCATCCCATGAATCATGCCAAAAGAGAGAATCAGAACCCCTATTACAAATCCAAAAAAGAGCCTTCTGGATGAGCTCAACCCCTCTTTTGAGAGTATCCCAAATCATGGACCCCTTCCTTGAAAGACTATATCGAGGATCCTCAATAGAGCTCACCCTCAAAAGATACTTAAGAATGAGAATTCTAGCCCAATCCTGATCTTGGTAGGTATACTAATGCTAGTATAACTTGGTAGCTAAGACTTGGCCACTCAAACCTACAAGCTTGAGCTAGAGACCACCCTCCTACTTTGGCCTGCACACAAAATCCCACTTCATAATACTCCATTTTGAAGAAGACAAACTACCAGCCCAAATAAATTCATGGGAAAGGGCATCAAACTTCTTAACAAAGAATGAGGGAGCAACTTACACAAAGCATCTATAAATAGGAAGGGTCTGGACAACCAACTTCAAAAGCATCACTCGTCCTGCCGACGAAATCCATCGACAAGTCCAATGACTATCCCTCCCATGAAACTTATCCAAGACATCCTACCATAGATCACGAAGGTGAGACCCCACCGAGATGGGAACCCCAAGATAAGATAGTGGGAGAGAGCCAATATGAAACTGAAGAATCTGAGCAATCTTGATTTGAATAAGACGAGAAGTATTATAGAAGAAGATTGAAGATTTCCCCTAATTGATCTTTCGCCCAATAACAACCAAATAGATGTACAAAGTCTTCCTTAAATTCACTGCTTCTTGAATCTTGGCCATACCCATTAAAGTTGTATCATCCACAAATTGCAAGTGAAAGGGTGATCCCACAATATTGGTTTACGATTTTTGGCCAAAGTGGACATTGAACTGATTTTTTCTAACTAAATCTTCACTTTCAGACACCTATAGTGGCTAAACCGTGAGGAATTTGAAGATGATACAAACTAGTGATTTGTGACGTTTTTTCTATAGATTCTAAATATTTTTTTTTTCAAAATTCTTGGAATTAGATTGCACTTCTTTTTCCATCTCCTTCAAAAACTAGTTTTTTTTAGTAAACACCATTTTTAAGGAGTGATGCTCACTGTATAACACAACTTTTTTTCCATGAAGGATAAAATTCTAATTTTTTCGAATTTAGATTTGTAACTATGATATCTAGTGCTTCCAATTGGTTTCATAGTGTTTTATTGAATATTTTTTCCTTAATCAAGTTTTAAAGTCAAACCAATTACAATTCAGACATAGGCGGATTGTATAAAACAACTTTTTTTGTATGTATTGAAATTCAATTTGTTTTTTTTCTGTTGGATCAAGGACTTCAATATTTGGTGCACTCATATTTTTCAATTTTTTTTTGATAATCTTCTATTTTTCCACATGTGCAGAACATAAAACTTGATTTTTGGTGAAAAACCTACATTCACAAGAAATACAAAATAAATATACTAATAAAAATAAATTTATTTAAAATTATACTTTATGGGAAGCTTATAATAAGGAATATATACTTACAAAAAATAAATTTTAAATGAATTCATTTGATCCCCCAAAAGGTAAATCAAAAGTGGTTTTTTATTAGCATTTTGATAGGTGTAAAGGAGACTCTGTTATAGGTATGGTTTAAAAGTAGTGGGGTTCTATCCAAGGGGGTTTGATCTAAGGTAGTTTGATCAAACCCTCTTCAATTGGAATGCTTTAAATATAAATTTTTAAGGCTTAAATAATTATATTTTCTAAAAATATGTGATTTTTAGCAAAAATTAGAATCTCCCAGAAATTGTAAACCAACTTTGTGGGATCACCTAAGATTGCGGAGACACCCTGCCACCCGAGCTCCAACCCTAAATCAATCCTTGATTAACTCGAGCATTAATAAACCTTCATAAGACCTCAACCATAATAATGAATAGGTAAGGGGAGGGAGGACCCCCTTGGCAAAGACCCTGAAAGCATCGAACAATTCAAAAGGCTCGCCATTAATAAGAACAAAAAATGAAGTAAAGATGACACAACTCATGCCCCAATCAATCCATGCTTTGTTGAATCTAAAGGCTTGAAGAAATTTATGCAAGCCCATCTAACCCTGTCATAAGCCTTAGCCATATCAAGTTTGATGAACATGGCTTTCTCCTGGGAAGTCACCATATAGTGAATAGCCTTAGTAGCAATCACAACCCCATCCAAAATTATCCTACTAGAAACATAACCACCTTGTTTTGCAGAAATCAAAGAGTGCAACCAAGGTTTTAGCCTCTCAACAATCAATTTAGTAATATTTTGCAAACTACATTATAGAGAGCTATAGGTTTGAAATGATCTAAATAATTGGATCCTCCCCTCTTGGGAATAAGAGCCAAAAAATAGAATTTAAAGCACATAACATTTTCTTATTATTGTGCGACTCCTAAACCACCTCAAGGAGATCCAAGTTGATAATTTCCAAAAACTCCTAGAAGAATTCAATAGGAAATCCATTTAGACCTTTCATAACCCAATTTTTATTGCATTTAAATTATAATATGATAAATTGAATTATTGAGGAAATTCAATATGTTGAATGAAAATTTTGATATTTTTGAAAAGTTTGAAAGAAGTTGACCGTCATTTACTATGTCATATTTTGAACTTCTTATATTTTATCATGATTAAACATTATTGATGAACTATGTAAGTGCAAGTGTGTGCAATTGTAGGATAATAGGTTGAAGGACAAGAACACAGTTGAAGTAGGATTGCATAACTGAATCAAACGATAAGCTTGATGGAATTTGGTTGCACACACCACAAATGGCATGATGTTTGCATTTGAAATTTCATATAGAAGATTTTATTGACTTGATTCGAATTGATTCAGTGATTGAAAAAAGGGATTGTGGAACGTTAAACATATGATTTCATATTCAATTTGTCTATCTTGATCTTGTGTGTGTTCGAATTTGAAAGAAAACAATAGCATAGTTAAACACATATATGTATGTATTTAAAAAAACTGTGCTTAAAGGATAAGAATTTTGTTGAAAGGCTACTATTTGAATAAAATAAAAGCTTATTTTAGTATTTGAAAGAGATTAAATACTACATTGTCGAAAAAAATAAATAAAATAGTAATAATTATATATATATATATATACGCATGTAAAAATATACATATATATATACTAATATATGTGCAAACACACACACACACACACACATATATATATATATATATATATATATATATATATATATATTCCATATAAAAAAAATCGAATATGGATCGAAATTATAAATCGAAACTGCTGATTTCAAATCAAATCGAATGAGGACATAATGGACGAGTGGCCTGTATCCAAATTTAAGGCCAAGTTAATTAAATTTGAATAAGTGGGATGGTAAATTAATGTCAATTATGAAAGAAACGACCCCCATATCATTCGAACAGGTAAGAAGGAAAATATTTCCATTTTGAATGAGGAATCATTGGAAAAAATTGGGTAGTGGTGATAAGTATCCAAGGAGGAAGAAAGCGACTTGAGAGTGTTGGAAACCAAAGGAAAAAGCTGAGGAAAAGCTTTTGTCTAGAGGTAAATCGATTTTTGTTTACAAACATGCTTGGTTTCTCAGTAATCTTTATTCGAAAAACTTGCAATTATCTTTTCAGTATGTCAATTCTCTTAGAATCAGTGGTAAATTAATAAATATCTTAAAAGTGCCAGTGAAATCAACTTAGAGCTGAGTCATTTTTTTATAGATCGATCATTTTCTTGTTCTATGATACCAGGGCCTTATCGACCATTCTTGCATGCTTTAAACTGGTGTATTTTTATCCTATCGACATGCTCTAGTCGAGCATGGCCGAGCTAAGTTTGTCATATATTTTTTTCCTCTATCTGTAATTTCTTGCATGTGAATTTATCTAGCCATTTTATGGCTATTCAGAGTAAATCCGAATAGAAAAAGTTTGTGTTATAGGAAACAATGTAAAATAAAATCGTTGAACGTTCCCTTTAGGGAAACGACTACAATATCACTATTATTCCTTTTCATATTATTTGTTTCCCATGTCGGCTAGGTTGAATAATGGATGCCACACCCTTTGGGTGTATGGATTAGATTGAAATCACAGAGCAATAGGAAATTATTGTTGTTGTTTAAGTAAGTCACATCGTTCACCATGAATGATGGAGGAACTGATATGTATAGTTCCATTCTTGCATTATGTTGTATTGATCTGTAAGATCGACTAACTGCATGTTATTGATCATAGGTAAATTCTTGCATATCGAGCTATGTATTCCATTAAAAGGAATTCATCAAAGATCGACCATTGATATTGTTTATGGTTAAACTGAACAATTATTCAACTATTGGTTATTCTTTGGAATGAAAAATGGCTTGAACATTTATTCTTTTCCTTGTAGCCACCAATAGGAAACACATGTTTTTCTATAACCCTAGAAATAATGAAATCGTTCCAAGACATGTTTTTTATTTGTCTTAAAATGACAAGCACGCCGTTCGATTCATTTATTGCACAAAGAGTACTAGTATTGTTTAAATATTTGAGTACTAGAATGATGGAAACTCTGTTCATTTGAATGTTGTACTGGATAGCTTGAAACTATTAATGAAACATATTGGCACAGTAACTTGTAAACTTCTTTAAATAGCATCGTTTTTCTATAAACAACATTTATTTTGCTACAAACAACATTGTTTTTCTACAAACAACATCGTTTCACTATAAGCAACATCATTTTTCTATAAACAACATTTGTTTTGCTACAAACAACATTGTTTTGTTGTAAACATCATTTTTCTATAAACAACATTTGTTTTGCTACAAACATTTATTTCTCTACAAACAACATTTTTTTTGCTACAAACAACATTGTTTTGCTACAAACAACATTTATTATGCTAAAAACAACATTTTTTCTACTACAAACCACATTGTTTTGCTTCAAACAACTTTATTTTGATACAAACAACATATTAGTATGTAAAAATTGTTCAAACAGATCTTTTCTCATTTCTTGAAATGAAAATTTAGATCTTGTATTACTAACAAATGATATGTCAATCTGTAACATTATTTGAATGGAAGCAATCTGATATAATGGTTTTTATTTTAGAATGTATGTACAAATTAATAACTTAAGTTGGCACATATATGTGTATGCACATAGACCAGGTTGGCATGTACATACACATATTTGTGACATACCTTCTTTTGTTACTTATCTATTTATTCTTAAATGAATACTAAATTACGTTGAATGTAATCATGTGACATGTGTTTGAAATGAATGGATAATGTATTGATCATTTCCATTTGAATCATTTTTCTAATTTTTATTAAGTTGAGGAAATAAGTAGATTGAATTAATTTTCCATAGATATGTGTGTAAATAATATTCTCTTTATTGAGTAGAACAACAACACCTAAGTAGACTAGAGCACCTCAGGGTAGATGCTGCTAGAGGGTAGATAGTTGCTAAGGTATAAATTGTGTTGTTGAAAGTTACCTTTCGGGGAGTGCTGAGATGGAGTTCAAAGAGTATAGGTTTTTGCTTTATCTAAAACCTATCTTTTGTTGTTGCAAATAATTTTAATGCTTGGCCAAGCAATTAGCCCATTATGTATGTATGGACTTTGTGATAACACTCTTTGCCATTCCTAGCATAGATCTTGCATTTTTCTAAATCAGAGATAGAGATGCATGTTGATGTTTAGGCATGCACCAAATGCCACCTTGTAGATTGTTCTTTAAGGCTAAAATTTCCATGTAAGGTCGGGCCTTCTTCAAGTAGGAAGAATTTTGAGGAAGCATAAGATTTGTGGTTGGGCAGTAAAGCGCTTCAACCATGTTCTCATCCATGAGAGGAGGCGAGCATCAAGAGGAAACCTTGGATGTTTTCATGATTATCATGAAATATGATTTAACCTTGATGTAAAATTGTATATTGTATTGAATTTGTGGCCAATGAGCCAAGTCAACTTGGATATTTTAATTGACATTTAGAAATGAATACATATTATCACGACTTATTTTAATTACATGTGTTGCTATGATTGAAAATAGTTGCTTAGTTATGTCTTTTTAAAATTAAATATTCATAATGTCATTTGCAATAATATAATTAAGTAATAATTAGAATGGGTTATTACATTTGGTATTAGAGCTTAGGGTTCAACTCTATGCCTTTTGAGTCCACAATAGCCATGACTAGGGGATAGTTGACCCTTGACCAAATTGAGTTGTCCTAAGGATTGACCATCTATGGATTGAATGCAGGTATGGGAAGGTCCAAGTCAGGAAGAAAGAAAGAGAAGACCATTAGGACCTTGAACAAGAAAGTCATATTGGAAGAAAACACTAAGACTAAGGTTCAACCCGAGATTCCCAATGATGAAACTCTACCTCAAGCCCTCACTCAACTTAAGTTGGAGAGAGGAAAGAAGATTGATGAATCAAAGCGAAAATGTAAGATTAAGAAGTTTTCCGCAATCAGAGATTGGCCTCTAGGATGTGGGCCAAACACACCCTTGCTAACTAAAGAGGAAAAGGAAAGCCTACGTGCTCAACCCTCCTCTTTCGAGAAAATTGATGTAAATTCTGACGAGGACCTAGAGGAGTGTCCTCTCTTTGAGAATGAGAAAAATGACTAATGTAATAAGAATCTTTTGTAAGGGTCTATTGACCCACACATAATATAAATAAAGCAAGGTTTTATTTTTGGTGTGTTCAAATGAAGAACTCCAAAATATGTTTACTATGCATGAATGTGTATGTCTTCATTGAATGAGTGATATATGCATGTGTATGTAATGTTATGTAGAATAAGAATGTTTACTAGTAGAACCCAATGTTAAGTTACGATAGGCGTGAAATGTGATGTAGGTTGGGTGTGAGTCAACATGGTGACCACCAGGCAAGAGACAGGTGGTAGTGGGTTAGACAACATACCAAACAAGACGCTGGAACAGATTCTAGAGATTCTGAATAGGCAAGAGGCTCGTATGGATCACATAGAACATGAGGTTTGAGTGGCACACGAGGAACGGGTTCACAGGAATGTAGAAGTCAATCAGGAGGATAGTGGTCCAGGAAAAGGCCCTCAAGGTCGAATTGAGGAAGAACTTGGAAAATATCTTAAAAGAGTAGCACCGCCTAAGTTTGATGGTAAATCCATCAGAGCAGAAGTTGAGGCATGGATCATAGAGATGGAGAAATACGTTGGACTCCGTAACCTATCAAAATAAACTAAAGTGGCATGGGCTACGTATCAACTTTTAGGAGAAGCAACTACTTAGTGGGACAATGAAAAGTCATAAAGGAATCTTCAGTCTATTGAGATTACTTGGGAACTCTTCCTCCAGTATTTTAGAAAGAGATGGCTACTGCAACTCTCTTTGACAAGAAGGTGACAAAATTCCAAAACCTAACTCAGGGGAGCATGACGTGACCCAATACTGGGAGAAGTTCACCAATCTACTGATGTATGTGCCCCAATATCAAGGAGATGAATGTTTCCATATCTGAAATTTCATATTGCGACTTAGACCCCACATTGGAGCATAAGTGGACATGCATGATCCTCTCGCCATGAACAAAGTTTTCCTAAAGGCCATCAAGTAGGAGCAAAAATTGCAGTAGTTATCCAACCTCCGTAACAATTCAAATCCTAAGTCACGGTTTGGGAACAAGAAGTTTCATAAAGGAGACAAGAACCATGAGACCCGTAATCTCAAGAGGGGAAGTGAGTCACAAGAGAAAGGTGAAGGTGGTAATGGTGGAAAGAGCAAGAAGACAAATAATAACAAAGGAAAGGGTGAAATCACAATACTGTGTCTCACTTTTTTCCCAAGATGGACATTTACATCAATATTTTTAACTGAATCTTCATCTTTTGAGACCTATAACAGCTAAACTGTTAAGAATTTGAAGATGATGTGAACTAGTGATTTGTGGCAATTTGTGTGTAGATTATAAATATAATTTTTTTTTTCAAATTTTCTAAAATAAATCATGAATCTTTCAACATCTCTTTTAATAATTGGTTTTAAACAAAAAACAACATTTTCAAAAAGTAACGTTTGTGTCATACAACATAACTTTTTTTCCATAAAGGATTAAATTCTAATTTTTGAAATATAGATTCTCAACATCAATATATAGGGAAAGGATATTTTTTCATAATTTTTTGTTGCATATTTTTTTAAAATTAATTTTTGAAGTCACTGTAACTATAATTTGGACATATGTGTGTGTCGTACAACCTGACTCATTGTGTATATATCAAAATTCAATTTTTCCTTTTTTGGTGAAACAAGGACATCAATACCCAAGGAATGGGTATTTAAAAAAAAAAATTATAATGGTTTACTATTTTTCCACCTCTACACAACAAAGAGCTTGATGTTAAGAGAAAAACCTATGTTTAGTAAAAATTGAAAATTAAATACGTGATAAAATGAAAATATATCAAAACTATACTTGTTGGAAAGCTCATTTAGAGGGCTACAATTTTGAAAAATATAATTTTTAAATGAAATTATTTAATCCCTCAAAAGGTAAAGAAAAAGTGGTTTTTTACTAGCATTTTGATAGGTGCAAAGGAGATTCCATTATGGGTATGATTTAATACTAAAGGGGTTATATCCAAGGGGTTTTATCTAATGGAGTCTTATCTATCCCTCTTCAATTAAAACCCTTTAGATGGAGCCTCTCAAGACTTAAATCATTAGTTTTTTTCTAAAAACAGTGATTTCAAGCAAAAATCAACACATCCCAAAAGTGAGACACACTATTGTGGTAGCACCCAAAAAGATGACCAAAAGCAGAAGGGCTTTAGAGAGGACAAGCTAGGAGGTCACAAAAGGCCTCACGATGGGTGCTATACTTGTGGAGGCGATCATTATTCCTCAAATTTTCCGCAATGGTTGAATTCGCGAAGGGAAGGAAACTATCAGCAGTCTCAACATCATCAGATCCACACTGTAGTGGATAACAAGTAGGTAGAGTATTAGGCTTCGCCAATACAACTGACGGGTAAGGTCTATGACCAAAATGTCTTTATTTTAATTGATATCAGAGCTATTGAATGTTTCATAGACCTTAAAGTAACATCCTAGAAGATTCCCATTAGACCTGGATACATGGAAAACTCATGGACAATCTAGTATGGAAACCAAGCAGAGCGGAGGGTAGATACTTGTCTCTTTTGTAGCGAGTTAGAGCTTCCAACCTTTTAAACCTAGGTCAACCTGCATGTTGAACCCTTAGGCTCATATGATGTAATTATGGGAATAAATTGGTTAACCGAGCATAAGTCAGTAGTGAACTAGGATAAGGTAGTTTTCTGGATGATTACAAGAACCTAGTCAAGATTTGTGGGATGCAAAGACCCTTGGAGCTTAGAAAGATCTCTACTATGTAGCTTAAAAAGGCTTGTCGAAAGTGATGTGTTATTTATGCTATGCATATCAGTAACCCTGATAGTAAGGAACCGTATCTAGATGACTACCCTATTCTCAAGTAGTTCCAAGATGTATTCCTTGATGAACTCACGGAGTTACCTTTGAAACGAGAATTTAACTTCTCTAATGACCTTCTACCAGGAGTTGAACCTCAATCCAAAGCACCTTATCGGATGACCACCACCGAACTCTATGAGTTGAAGGCACAATTAATGGAATTGTTGAACAAGGGGCTCATATGACCTAGTGTGTCTCCTTGGGGAGCACCAGTTATCTTTGTGGAAAAGAAGGATGAAACCTTGCATCTATGTATAGACTATTGGATGTTGAACAAGGCGACCATTAAGAATCAATATCCACTTCCGAGGATCAATGGGTTGTTTGACCAGATGAAGGGAGTGACAATGTTCTCCAAAATCGATCTCAGGTCGGGATACCATCAGTTGAGAATAAAGGAAGATATTCCAAAGATTGGCTTTCGAACTCGGTATGGACATTACGAGTTCACTGTGGTACCTTTTGGTTTGACCAATGCACCTACAACTTTCATGAACCTCATCAATAGTGTGTTCAAAGACTATTCAGATGAGTTTGTTTTTATTTTCATTGACGACATCCTAGTTTACTCAAAGTTTGTTGAAGAGCATGATAGGCACTTGAGGATAGTTTTTTGAATGAGAGAAAATAAATTCTTTGGGAAGCTATCCAAATGCTCGTTTTATCAAGATAGGGTGCACTACCTAAGCCATATTATTTCAGCTGAGGGAGTCTCTATAGACCTTGAGAAAATCAAGGCGATCGTGGAATGGCCGGTGCCTCAGAGTGTGTTAGAATTTTGTAGCTTCATGGGCCTCGCAGGATACTATAGAAAGTTTGTGCAAGGGTTCTCCCAGATTGCATCTCCAATCACATCACTCCAAAGAAAGGGAACATGGTTTGAATGGACCGAGAAGTGTGAAAAACAATTCTAACTCTTGAAGGAGAGGCTCATGACAACACCAATGTTGACCATTGGTTTGATTCGTGGTGGTACTTGGATGTGTCCAAACTAACACATGACATGATCATAATAGAATGGTCTCACTATGTAATCGTGTTTTCCTAAAAGAAATCGATCTAGCTATAACTTGCATAGCTCATGCCTATCATCCACCCACTGGGGAATCCTGAGATATGGTCTCCAACTAATATCATCCTCATCTAGTTGGTCAAACCTAATCTACCAATGTAGTAGGTCCCCCTCTTGCCATGGTCATCTTAGTAGATAGTTGAAGACTCATGGATAACCCATGGCTGCTATGGTAGGAAACTTGGTGTTGGCCTCCTACAATGATTTTAATAACTAAACCTTTATAGCCATGACTTAGAGATTGGACATCTAACCTGAATAGTTATCTCAATCATCATGAAGGTGCATTTAACTTGTCAACCCAGGGATGTGAACTTGAAGTGGGTTAGCATAGTATGTGCACTAGGAACTCAAAGTAGCCATTGCATTCTACAACTAAGAAACATAATACTGAAAGTAAATTGCTTGAAAGGGAAAGAGACAAATGCTAAATATCAATCAACGACTATGCTAAGCTGAAATGCATAACAAGAATAAAAATCTGAGCAACGAACATGACACTACTCTATTTGCTTTGGTTGCAAGAACAGTCACAAAATAGAATTCTAGTGGCTGCAGGAATAGTCAATGCCATATTTCTAACTAAGTACTAAACAACAAGTAATACTAAACTAATGCTAAACTAATAAGATAGATTACTCACCAAGTGGGTCCCCTTGGATAAGTATCCTGTAAACTAATAAGAACTCAAGTGCTTGAACTCAGAACTCTATTTTATTCACTGTAAATCATGCATACAAGAGAGTAATGTATTTGTATCACTGAAATTGGAGAATGAGAGTACAATATCAAATTGTGCAACTCCTGAATAAGGAGCGTCAAATCATTATTTATACTACAACTAAACAAGGCAGTCAACTCCACAACTAGGAGGACACCATTTAGGGAAAATAGGGGAAACTGGAATGATGGCAGTTACACATGCATGAAATCTGGTCAGACATGCAAGTCCAGATGCATATTCAACACAGTAGTAATGCCCATGCATGCTCAATCATTAAGGTCCACTACAAGGTGGTTACATTCAGTTGCATGAAGAATATTTTTCTGTCAGTTGCCTTTGACTTGGAGTGATTCCTCAGCTGGACATTATGGTGCATGCCCAACTAGCAGTGTCTTCCTCAACTTGGCGTATTAAATCTGCATTGCAAGGTCAATACACATAATAACTACACATCTATAACCACTCTAAGAATCATTCATTAATCACATGCAAAATCAATATAGTTAACCCACATAATATGCCAAATGTCATTAAAGCTTACAAAGATAGGATAATGTCAAATGTCAATGGTTTGAGGTAAACATTATGCAAATACCAACATTTAATCATCAAAGTTCATGACATCAGCCAACAAATAGACTATAGATTCTACCTAAAACTCGACCAAAAACTAGGCTCATCACCCAGTTCACCTCGTATATGTAATATGCTCAAAGCACCAAACTTGTAAAAGTTAACAATGTACAATGTTGTCGAGCTCTTGGTATACAAATCATCCCAAATCATAGTATAAATGGGTGTGCATACTACAACCCCACACATATACGGTCCTATGCTCCTCCATGTCCTTGATAATGTGTACAAGTCCACCATCTAGATGAGCTCCTTGACCATCTGGTACCAATGTGAGTGTTATGGTCGTGATCAAAATCATTACAAAAGTGGTGTCCATGCATGTAGAATCCATCTTAGCTCAATGCGAGGACCAATGCTTGATCAACAAATAGGCCGCTATAGACAATATAAAATATCATTCTCATTTGTTTGAAAGAATGATCATCTATTAAGTGTACAGTCTCACCCCGGATAGGAATCCCTAGGATGCAATGTATATACTCTAGAGTCACTGTCATCTTGCCCGTGGGTAGATGGAAGGTACATGAGTCTACATCCCATCTCTCAACTAAGTCTAGTAGCATGGCATCATGGTACTGTTGGCAATCAAGATTTCACCCTTAGCCAAGTTAGACTTGCCTATCCTGTTGCAACATGGAAACACTCTCAGATTTGTGGGTAAATCTGTAGGTGAGAGCGAATCTCTAGAGTGGGCTAGTTCCCCCAGTAAACTACCTAATCTAATAGACCTTCAGGGAAAAGGGGTAGAAGGAAAAAGTTGAAAACAAAGATCCTAAACCTAAGGTGATTCACCAACAATATGAAGATCCTAACAATTTTCCACTCACAACAATATCTCTAAAACTTTGATTCTCACAATCCCACCCTAGAAACACATAATCCAATAGTGATTTGCATAGAGGTTAATTAGACATAACATATAATGCAACTTGAATCATATGGAACCCTTGCAAACAAACTTACAATGACAAGAAATAAAGAGGATTCTGCATTTGAATCATAGTTAACATCAGATTGTGACTGCAAATTTGAAAACAAGATGAGAAAGGAAATCCTGTTGTTTTATTGAACTGAAGGAGTGATAATTTCAAAATATGAGTGCAAGAACAAGTTTACAAAACTCTCTGAGTGAATAGAAGAGCAAGAAACCATCAATAGGAATTAAGAAAAATCAAAATTTTCTCCAACTTATAGCTTCCAAGTGTCACAATAGTGAAAATAGCCAAAAATCAACTTCACTACATATCTGAATAGCAACTTTTCCCCATTTTCGAGCTCAAGGGATAAGCCTAAAAAATAGTGTCATAAACTACTCCAAACAACATCAAAAAGATAGAAACTTCACACCTCTGAAGGATCAATCCAAAAAGTCTACAAAATCAGGTACAAATAGCTCGAAATTGAAAATGAAAAGTTCAGTTTGCCTCCCCTTTTCCAAATTTTCCCAAGTGAACTCAAATCAAAATAGAAAGCTTCAGTGAGGACTCAAGTACATCAACTGCATTTAAACAATAACAAACATTAAGGTAATTTATAGAAACATTACCTCAATGTTGTTTTACAACACTTGCAGTTTTAGAAAACAAAATAGAAACCCTCCCTATTACATTTGATTCTTGTAGTTTGAGCTCAAATATTCTAATTTTTGCAATTTTGAGAAATTTAGTACTTTGCAAAAAATTAAAATATTTAAAACAAGGTTCCTATATACTTGATTTTTCTATAAAAAATATTAGGAGTTCATCAAATATGGTTATTCAAAGGTCCAAGGGAAACTTAAGGTATTCAAGAGTTAGGAAAAATTTAAAAGACCTAAGGTTATTGTCTTGATTTTATTCAAGGCATGAAATATCTCTGAAGGTATAGAAAGGCTCATCTAAAATGAAAAAGGTCAAGGCACATATGATTTTCTTTAAAAAATAAAAGAAAAAGACTAAGGAAAGGCTTGACCTAGGCATCATAGGTAACAAGGCATTAATAAAGCATTTGATTTATTTTAAAGAATGTGATAAAAATCACATTCGACTTAGGGCATGAAGGAAACCCTAACATCAAAACTAAATTGAAGCCCTAATTCTTAGCATCATTTCACTTGGCCAAATTTGGAGAAAGAAGGCTCTACACTTGGCCTCCATGTAAGCTAGGGTTTAAGAGCTCAAACTTCATCTTCTTCTGCCTCTCCTTGTTGACTCTCCATTGAAGACCACTAGGTAATTTATTTTGAAGCAAAACTTGAATTTTGGCCTCCATTTTGAAGTATTTTTGGCATTCATGGCCGCGACCTTGACTAGTTTTTAATGCATTTTTATGCTTTGTTCTTCTGTTGATGCCTCCTCCATTTTGAGCTGCCATGAGAGAGTTTGTTTGAGCTTCTTGAAGGCTTGTCCCTCAGACTTAAATTGGTTTTCTCCATTCACAAACTAGGGTAAGCTTCATTTCCTTTCTACATTGTGTGGGAGAAATGAATGAATTTCTGAGTTTGGCCTTGCTTAGGTTGTGGCCTGACCATGTGCATTCCTTTATTTCTGCAAAAATATTTTACTTTGGGCTCGACTCATGATGCAAAAGTGATGACTGTTGAATGAAATAATTTCTTGTATTTTTGCTTACCATTTTCTGGGTTTGTAAAACCTTTCATAGTCGCGGCCATTGACTTCATTGTCTTCATTTTTTTTGAGTTATTCCACTGGAATAGAAATTGAAACCCTACCATTCACTTTTGCATTTGTATTTTGAAGCAAAACCCCCAAGTGGGTATCCTCATTTGTGAAGAAAAAACTCTCTCAGGCCACAACCATGAGAGCACAACTGGGTTTCTTTGCATTACAAATCGCCTTCTTTGTAGAAAGCAACATTACTCTATTTTTTCTTGAATGAGAACCACAATGTAAGCCATTCCAAGCAAGGCCGAAGCTTGGAACTCTTCTGGCTTTTATGAGAAAGCAACCATTATTTCATTTGTTTCAAAACCCTAGCTTTAATTTAACATTGGATCACTGTTTTGAAAAGAAAAATGATTTCATTTTTCATGTGCATGTTATTGTAGCTTCAATCGCTTACTCTTAGAATGCAAATAATCTATTTCTTCATGTTTAATTTTAAGCAAAACAATTTTTTTTGTAGCTATCATTACTGTCTGTGTGACTATTGTATCCTTGAAATTCCAACATATGCTTAAAATAGAGCAATGTAGCTTCTTTAGCATGATTCTTCTCCATTATAATGCACACACTGGCCATTTATTACTTGTCTCCCATTTGTCAATTTGGCATCATTAAGCATTTTGTATGATCAAAAATAGCTTCTTTAACATTGCCACATCACTTTGTGAGCATGAAACAATGTAATGTAGCTTCTCCTTTGTGAACAAAACTTGAATGATATTGTTCCACATACGAAACAATGTTTGTCTTTTCTCTTTCATGCTTTGCAACTCCATTTTTCATTCAATTGCTTGATAGAAACAATGTCTTCTTTGCACTTTTCATGCATTTTAACATTCACTATTTAACATGGCTGCCATGGTATTTGCACTCACTTGCTTTATGAAGCATAAACAAAAAATGCTCTACCTACACCCAAATGTGTTGCATGGTGATGCTTTTATTATGCTTATTTTCCTTTTGCAATGTTACATTTGACCATCATGATGCATTTGTATGAAACTTGTTGTTCCTTGTCACCCATTTCTTGATGGAGAGAAAGTTTCCCTCTATACTCTTCATGCATTTTTATTTCTCTTAGACAACTAATGTTGATGTGAATCTTGATCTTGGCATAGAAGATTTTGAAATAATAAACCCCTGATAATGGTGTTTTGAAGCTTCTCCATTTGCTTTAGTGGCCACTTTTGATTAGCATTATGTATCCCTGTTCACTATCATATTTCATTATGATGTACTCTTTGTGATGGTCTATGTGGGTAATTGATCATTTATGATCTTCAACTCATTGCATTCTCAGACTTGATTATCCTAAATGATCAACTACTTGAGCTCTTATGATACTTGTGATGTACTCCTTCAAATGCATATCTCTTCTGGGCAATGGATTTGTTTCCATTCTCAACCCCCTCCTTGAATGTTAAGGGGAAAACATGCCGAGCTCAACCCTTGTGGGAGCCCATTTTACACCATATGCTATTAAGTCTTCAAAGCATATCAACAACATGGCTTTTCCTATACCTGCACAGGAAACAAACAATGTTAGATTAACATAATAAGTTCAAAGTTCTTATGATGTTTCCTCCTTTGTATTCCCTTGCACACTTTTTTTCTTTGCTCAATATATTCAATGCACCACAAAAAATGTTCTACATTACTGTTGATAGATTATATAGGATGATTCATAACCTGAGCTCTAACAAAACTTTTCCAATCATTTTTAGGTTCACTTGGAGAACAACAACAAAGAGGGATGCACAACATTGAAGGCAACTTGAAGGCACATTTAGGAAATGACGGCTATGTTCCCTCTTATGTGCTCTTTTCCTTCTTTATCTTTAGTAGTCTAGTGCACTCTTTGTGTTTCATTGACTCAGCTATTCCCACGGCTTGTGTGGGACACTTGATTTCTTCTTTTTATCTCAATGAATATAAAATAGTATTTTGTGCAATTCTTGTTCAATTATGTACTTTTTTTGTTGCAAACAATGTATGGAACATTATGGAATGAGTAACTAAATACAAAATGAAAGCACTTTCCTTTACATCTCATGCAATCTTTTATGTTGTAAATTAAATGAAAAATTGAAACACATTGCACCTTTCTGAAAAAATCAACAACTCAAATATATGTAATAGTTTAAGCAACTGTAGAAATGAATTGAAACTTTTCACCTTAAAATGAACTTGAATTAATCAGCTCTGTTAATTTGAGCTATAGTGAAAAATTGATAACATGTACCTCATAAGTGGCATGAGGTACACCCAAAACAATCCTACATCTTGAAGAAGGCCGATCTCCTCCTGTTATAGTCGAGTGATAGAATCTCGAAGGAAACAAAATTGTCTCCCTCCGAGGTGCTGTCAAGATCGAGGAGGAACCTAAAAAGAAAAATACATGAAATAAATCCTAAATTCATTAATTAAATAACGCTAGAGTTTTTCTAAGATGCTTTTTGGCCAATGTGGATGCTTATTCCATTTTTGGATGGGGGTCTTGGACACTTTAGACAATTTTGGACACTTTGCGCCAAAGTGGGGCACTTTGCGACAAAGAGGGACACTTTGTGCCAATATTTTATAGGGTCCTAAAATTACTCCAAATACATGAAAAAGTACAATAAATTCTTGAAAATGATGAAAAGGTAGAGCACAATCCACTCATTGTCTATTGAAGTGTGCCTCGTGCAACCTCATTGCGAATCACGCCTAGTCTAGGGGTCTTGTAGGTCCTTCGGTTCGACATCCTCGATCACTCTGCACCAAGGTTATTTGCAAAAAAGGTAAATGTCAAATGAATAGTAAAATGTGTGATTTTCATTAGTATATAGTAAAGCCCTAATAAATAAAGCTTATTCATTTAAATGGAATTTCATTCAAATTAGCATATTGAGGGCTAGAGGACTCCGTTTTTGATGTCATTTTTTGTGTTGGATTCATAATTCCACTCTCAATTTCATCAAATGTCTATCACTATGTGGTATGGTACTTGAAAACACCCTATGATATGACCTAAGTAATTCAACGTGGTTTCGTATTCACCTTGATTCCACCTCCATAAAGCAAGCAAAATCAGGAGGGCATATATCTACCCTCAAATCCAATTCTCCGTAGAAGTTTGATAAGAATATTTTTGAGCGACTAATGAATCTGTGTTGTAGGATGCAGGTCCTTAACATTGTGGTTTTGTACGTAACTATAGTGGGGGCTTTATTTTCCCTAATAAATCCATATGAGTATCCTTTTTATAGAAGCTTATTTCCTTTAACTTGCATATGCACGTAGTATCATATGGCCGCTAAAGTAGGGGCTAAATGTAGTGTCAAGAAAAGTAACCCTTTTTCACACTTAATTTGGGAATGAATAATTAATAATAAAATGGACTTAAAGATGCCTTATTTAGGGTGTTGTAAAGTGTTTCTTTACACTTTCACACTAATATAAGGCTTTATTAATTAATTTAGGTTAATTTTTCCTTAATTGGCCTCTTTAATTCAAATCCAAGCCTTATTTATTGCATTTTATGAGGGATGAAGCCCGACACTCATTAATAATATTACACAACACTTAATTTGGCAAGGTTTGTGTCCTAGGATAGTGACCTAGGACCCATTGGCCACTTGGAAAATGGGTCCTCACTAGGTCCTAGGACCCCATTTTGGCATGTTATTTCACAATCCCTAAAATAGGTCCTAGTTAAGTATGCTAGGACCCATTCGCCCTATGGAAAATGTGTCCTTAACTTAGGACACCCCTTTTTAAACATATTATTCATGGGATTTTAGTGATTTCAAATCCTAGATCTGATGTCGGCTTGTATTATTTGAATTTCACGATTTAATCTTAAGTATAAATATAAGGTTATTTCGCATAATTCCATCTAAGCAATCTAACAGTCTAGAGTTTAGGATTTAGGGTTGAAGGTATAGGGTTTAGGCTTTAGCGTATAGGTTTAAGGTTATAGGGTATAGGGTTAAGGGTTTTGGGTATAGGGTATAGGGCATAGGGCATAGGGTATAAGTATAGGGTATAGGGTATAGGGTATATGGTTGAGGGTATAGGCTTGAGAATTTAGGGTTGAGGGTATAGGGTTTAGGCTTTAGGGTTAACAATATTAGGTATAGGGTTGAGGGTATAGGGTTAAGGGTTAAGGGCATTGGGTATAGGGTTTATAGTTTAGGGTTCATTGTATGGAGTTTAGGTATAGGGTCTACGATATAAGGGGATTCTCTACTCACGAGTTCTCTTCACTCAGAGATCCTCATGGGGTGAATTGCCCTATATCACCTCAATGGAACAACGGCGAGAGTTCTAGAATCCGAAAGAGTAGGTCACAGAGGTTCCCAAGACAAATTGACAAGCTCCCATCTAAAGGACGTTAGCACAAAAAGAAGACAAGATGATAGCGCAGCACGCTGGCATCTCATACAGGCCAGAGACTGAGTTTATCATAGAAAATGCCTAAATGACTGCTAGCAAATGGATTACTAAGAATTCGCAGAATGTAAGAAAAGGATAGAATGTGATAAAGTAGTAGAATTGACAAAGATAAGGAGAAGAAAGGAAGGAGATACTTACAACCATGCGGATGATGAAGCTTCCACCAAACGAATGTCTTCAAAATCTACACATAAGAGGAAGAGAATGTTGGGGCTGTATAGGGGCCTGTTTCAGTCAGACCCCGTTTTGGTGTTCCCACCTCCATGGAGAGCCAAATAAAAAAGTAGAAATGTAGTAAAGAGCACTAAAGCACTACAAAATAGTGTTATGCTACTCAACCAAGTAATAGAGGAGAGGAGTGAAATCTTACCACCTTCACCAAGAGCACTCAAGGCTAATGGGGGAGAAAATGAGAGGAACTCAAGGCTCTGTTGCAATGGTGTTTTGGTCCACACTTGCTCTATTGATGTGGTGGAGTGTTGATGTTGCTGCTGTGAAGTGTAAAGTGTTTGCTAGAATGCTTGGAAGAGGATGTGAAGCTTGTGGATGAAGTCCAGAAGTGGTGAAGAGATCTTCCCAACCTCCAAATGCAAGTTCAAGGACTGGATATGAAGGAATGAGGAAGAAAATGGCCATATTTGGGTCGGTCGGCTGAGGAGGGCATTACAAATTGACCCCCAATGGGAAGTGTAACACCTCTTCAGGCTCTAGACGCGAGAATTTGTCAGGGATGTAAGCGCGTCGCACAAATGTCTGCATGCTGCGCGGGTGTCCTCGATAGAAACGCCTCCACTGATGCTCAAAATAGGTGCCAAGTGTGATGCAAGCAGCAAGCTTAGGTGGAATTAAGTCTCCAAACTTGGTTTTCTAAGGTGGGTAAAGGAAAAAAGGGGAATTGCACCTAGGGTGCAAATTCACTCTTATACATTTTTCCACCACTTTAGCAAGCACAAATACTGGTGAGAGCTCGGTAAAGTAGATCAAGAAAGATTAAGGTTAGAAATGTATACCTGAACCATCAAGGAAGAAGATAATACATTAGACAAGAAGAACCTACAACAAATTGCAATGTTAGGGCATAAAAAGCTAAAGGATTCAAGTTGGAAAAGTAAAGAGACCTCAATGTTAAAGGTTGTCTTTGAACTATGCATCGTCCCCAAATAATACATAGAAGAACTTTGAGATGAAGAAAGAGGAGCATATACTCAGGATGAAGAAGATGAAAATATTTGATCTGGTATATAAAAGAGAGAAGAGAGAGAGATAAAGCGCGTGGTGAAAGAAAAACCCACTTAGGGCTAGAACCCGCACAATAGAAGAGGTGGTAAAAGAAAACCCCGCTTAAGGAGGAGAACCCGTATCACCAAAAAGTGCGTGGTGAAAGAAAAACCTGCTCAGGAGTAGAACCTGCACCACAAAAGAAGGTGATAAAAGAAAACCCCACTAAGGAGGAAACATGTATCACTAAAAAGTGTGGTGAAAGAAAAACCTGCTCAGGAGTAGAACCCACACCACAAAAAGGTGATAAAAGAAAACCCCGCTCAAGGAGGAAACCTGTATCACCAAGTAAGTATGAAAGCACCTTACAGACTCACAAACCTATAAGGAAGGTATCCTTCAAGAACTCTCACATGAAATAAACCCTAAGGAAGTGGACTCCGTAGTGTCAAGAAGCAGCGGCATGCCTACTCGCAGCTAGAACATGTCTGAAGCGTCGATATGTCTACCCACAAATAGGACACATCTAAAAGCGGTGAGATGTCTACTCATAGATAGAACATGTCTAAAGGGGCCGGTCACGCAAACTGTAAAACTTTCAAAGGGGTCCCTCAGGAACCAGACATGAAAAGAGAGGAGTCCACTCAAGGGACACGCTATTTGAAAGGCGAGGTCTAGTTAGGCTGCCTCCAAGCTAGACGTAAAGAATTCATTTGAGAGAAATAATTTCAAAGAGGTCCCTGGGGTACCCTTCAAAAGGAAAAGGGGTCCACTCAAGGGATGCTTCATTTGAAAGACATAGCAAAGAGAGGGGGTCCTTAAGAAGGACACACAACTCCAAAATGAGTTATTATTGCCCCCAATGTCCAGGGGAGGAGAACCATGCAAGAGTCTTAGAACAAGATAGAGGTAAACCTCAATATCACTTGTCATGGAGGGTAAAGGCAGGTGCATCAACAAGTGATGGCACCTAAATCATGAAGTTGTTGTATTTTATCCTTCAAGGCCTTACATTCGCTAGTGGAATGCCCGAGCACTCGATGGTATGCACATAAGGAATATTTTCCTCCATCAGGTTTATGAGATTTCTTGCATGTGGGAGAAGGAAGAGTGATTAAGCGGGCTTTTAGAAGCCGCAACAAAATATGCTCTTGCTCTAACAAGGAATGAGGAACGAGAAGCAAACCTTTCTCTTGTGGGGAAAGGTTTGACTTCTCATAAGAAGAGGAAGAAGGCACGAAGGTAGAAGACAAGGGAGGATAAATTAGTCCACGAGAACAAGGTTGAGTGGAATTCATGTCTCCATCCAACTGTGGTATTCTTTTAAATTGTTCATTCGAACAACTAAGCCCTAGATTATGCTTACGAGGCACAAATTCTATAGGGACCTGAATGCCTTGTTCATTGTGCCCACAACCTTTATGCTCATAGCCACATTTAGAGATGAGCCTAAAGCCAGGGCCATAACGTGTTTGCAAGTCTTGAAAAGAAGGTGGATCCTTATAAAGAGAATTGTCCCAACAACGGGGATCACACTGCTCTATGGGATCACCATCATTCTTATTAATAGGACTGCCAACACTATCCTCCTTAGCTAAAGCATAATCCTCTTCCTCAGAAGGAGGATCAATAGTAAGGATATTACACTGATTCCTTGCCCTATTCTGTGATATAAAAGAATAATAATCTTTGATAGTGGGTGTAGGTGATGTTTTCAGAAAGTCTAAGTGGATTGGGTTGACTTTATATTCTCCAATGAAGGATTCCATCAAGTTTAAAGGACCCCGATCACCACCAAGACATGCATTCCTTTGAGAAGAGGTGGAAGGAGCACACTTAGGACTCCTTGCTTCAGAAGGATATTCTTTAGGGACGTCTACCTAAAGAGTATCCTTTTCAATAGGTACTGCTGGGGTAAACATCGACACACTAGAAGATACTGAGGGAATAAGAGTAGGCACAACTAGAGCTCGACTAGTAGCCGCTATCTCACATAGGTGCATAGCCTTAGGGTTAGCCTTAATTGTGACTACTCGATTGTTACAAATGAACTTAATAGATTTATGCAAGGTAGACGGGACTGCACCCATAGCATGAATCCACAGTCTACCAAGAAGAAGGTTATAAGGTAACTTTTCTGCCATAACATATACAAGCGTATGTATGATAACAATCCAAGTTGCAAAGGTAATACTATCGTACCTAGAGCTTGTCGCACAACATTATCGAACCCACAAATAACAACAGAAGAAGCATTAATAGAAGATGAGTCAATATTAATCTTAGGAAATAGATCAATACTACACACATTGAGCGCCAAACCAACGTCAACGAAAGTACGTCTAATACCAATCTTACTAGTGTTGACTATGATAATTAGACGGTCTGCTTGCTTTTGTACTTCCAGAGGTGGGATCTCCTGCGGATAGAACGTAATGTTCGACAAACCCGAGCGAATATACACCATCAACACATCAGCATCTGTCAGCCTAGTGGAAGAAGGCAAGAGGATCTTTTGCAAAGCTTCCTGAAGCATACCTTGATAAACCAGGGCAGGCCGAAGAAAATCCCATAGTGATATCTTATCTGGAGTAACACGAGGCTGCTCGACAAGATCATAACCACTAGGTGCTTTAGTCATAGGTTTAGGTGCTTGAGGAAGGCTTGGTTTTTTATTCATTCTATTCTCATAAGTGTGGGCTACCGCTCTATAAGAGGGAGCCATATGAATAGTAGGAGGGTCACTATCAAATGGAACACCATCGATAGAACAAAACCTCTTAGGAGAAGGACTAGCCAGAGTCACATAAATGATCAGTCTCTTAGGCCTTTGAGGGGCAATGAAGACGTAGATCACATTTACTGAATCATCACAATTAGTAGGACAATTATTTGAATACATATTCTCAACATCAATCCAAATAGGATCAAATGTGGAATAGTTACTTGAAGAAACCTTCTCAACATCAATCCAGGGAGAATTAGATGTGGAAGGGGGTTCATCATGCACTAATGCATCATCTCTAGAAGAGAGTGCTTTATAAAAAAGATGAGATTCATCATTCACAAATGCAACATCTCTAGAAGAGAGTGCATTGGAAGGAGAAGGAGCTTTGTCATTCACCAATGCATCATCTCTAGAAGAGAGTGCATTGGAATGAAGAGAAGGTAGAGACACGTTAAGAAAGGTATCAATGATTTTTTCTTCTTGCAATAAGATCTCCTCTGAAGAAAGAGGAATATCATGAGAAGGATCAAAGATACCAAGTGACATGGGCAAAGCTAAGTGACTATCACACGTATTAAATGGAATATCACTAACATTTTGAACAAAGTTAGATACACAACTAATAAAAGAAGATATTAAATCCATTACTATTTTTTGAGTATTTTCTATGTTGTAGTAAATCACATTTTTGGAGGTCTCCAGAGTGGAATTTGAGGTCGGAACTTGTGTCGGTCCTTAAAATTCAACTACCAAAGGTAGTTTTATTTTAGGGATTGAACTAGTTCTCTAGGAGACCTTTCCAACGATGCAAACAGTTCTGAATTCCGAGTATCGAGTCAAAATTTATGACCTTGTCAAGTAGGGGTAAATAAATTCCTAGTTTTTCAAAGAACATTTTTCTTCACGCCGGGTTCACCAAAATGTGATATAAGGGGATTTGCTACTCACGACTTCTCTTCACTCAGAGATCCTCACAGGGCGAACTGCCCTATATCACCTCAATGGAACAACGGTGAGAGTTCTAGAATCCGAAAGAGTAGGTCACAGAGGTTCTCAGGACAAACCGACAAGCTCTCGACCAAAGGATGTCAACGCAGAAAGTGGACAACACAAAAAGTGGACAATAGTGCGGCGTGCTAGTGTCTCAGAGGCGCGCTGGCATCTCGTATGGGCCAGAGACCGAGGTTATCACAGAAAATTCCTAAATGACTGCTAGCAAATGGATTACTAAGAACTGGAAGAATGTAAGAAAAGGACAAAATGCGATAAAGTAGTAGAATTGACAAAGATAAGGAGATGAAAGGCAGGAGATACTTACAATCGTGCGAATGATGAAGCTTCCACCAAACGAATGTCTTCAAAAACTGCACACAAGAGGAAGAGAATGTTGGGGCTATATAGGGGCCTAGGGGCCAACCTCAATCAGACCCCATTTTAGTGTTCCCACCTCCATGGACAACCAGATAGAAAAGTAGAAATGGATTAAAGAGCACTAAAACACTACAAAATAGTGTTATGCTACTCAACCAAGTAATAGAAGAGAGGAGTGAAAGCTTACCACCTCCACCAAGAGCACTCAAGGCTAATGGGGGAGAAAATGAGAGGAACTCAAGCCTATGATACAATGGTGTTTTGTTCCACACTTGCTCTACTGACGTGGTGGAGTGTTGATGCTACTACTGTGAAGTGTAAAGTGTTTGCTAGAATGCTTGGAAGAGGATGTGAAGCTTGTGGATGAAGTGCAGAAGTGGTGAAGAGATCTTCCCAACCCCAAATGTAAGTTCAAGGACTATATATGAAGGAATGAGGAAGAAAACAACCATATTTGGGTTGGTCGGCCGAGTAGGGCGTTACAAATCGACCCCCAATGGGAATTGTAATGCCTTTGCAGGTTCCAGACATGGGAATCTATTAGGGACATACACGCGTTGCATGGACATCTACGCACCACGTGGGTGTCCTCGATAGAAACACCTCCACCGACGCTCAAAATAGGTGACAAGTAGCGGGCTTATGTGGAATTAAGCCTTCGAACTTTGTTTTCTAAGGTGGGTAAAGGAAAAAATGGGAATTGCACGTAGGGTGAAAATTCACTCTTATACAGGGTCAAACATATAGGCTTTAGGGTTCATGGTATGGAGTTTAGGGTTGAGTTTTTAGCATATATACTTTAGGGAATATGGTTGAGGGATAGTGTTTAGGGTTGAGGGTATAGGGTTGAGTGTATAGGGTATAGGGCTTAGTGTTGAGGATATTGGGTATATGGTCAAGGGAGTAGTTTAAGGTTGACAATATATAGTACATGGTTTAGGGTTGAGGGTATAAGGTTAAGGTTATAGGGTTTAGGATTTAGGGTTGAGGGTATAGGGTATAGGTTTTAGGGTTGACTATATTGGGTATAAGGTATAGGGTATAGGGTTTATAGTTGAGGGTGTAGACATCCAAATTTGACCACTCCCATGTGGTCAAATCCATCTTCGTTATCCATCTATTTCATCAATATTAATTAAATAACATATTTAATTAATATTTCCCCTTTCCCTAAGATTCCTAAAGTATTTAATTTTATAATTAAATACTTTACCTTTCATTCTTTCCTCTCTAAACTAAATAAATATATCAATTTATTTAATTTAGTCATTTAGCCTTTTTGAATTTAAATCAATTTTAAATTCACTCTTTTCTCTCTCCTTGTCGCATCCTCCATAGTCCTCTTCTAATTTGGATTAGTTTAATTAATTCATGATTAGGATGTGCACACCTTTAATCAATATTAATGTCACATCCTCCATATTTATCCACTTGCCTCTAATTCTTCGTTAATTTTTTTAATCACCTGTTTGCACAATCTTAATCTAATCACATGCCATCTTTGGAATGTCCTCCAAGTCAATCTTTCATAAGTGCTTTCCCTTTTAATCCTTGACCTTTTCCCCATATGAATTTAAAAGTCACATTTATTCATTCAATGCATTTCTCTTCCCCATGCAAGTTGGGAAATTCCAAATTCCCTCACTTATCACATCAGTCACATGAGGTCAAGAACCTTCCTTTATAAGGACCTTGTCTTATCCATAAGGTACTTCCAATCATGTGAATTTAAAATTCACATTTATTTCTGCAACCACTTTTCTCTTCCCCATTATGAAGTGTGAGGAATTCTAAAATTCCTCACATGTCAACATCCTTCCCACATAGGGACAAGAAGTTCCTTTTTAAGGAAATCTTCTCCCAATCCCAAGGTACTTGCAAGTACCTCCATCTCACATGTCCTTTTTCCAACTCACTTGTCCTTGTGACATCTCATCCTCCACATGGCAAGATGTGAGGGCTTGTGAGTCCTCAACTCACCACAACCCTTCATCTTGCCCATGTTGGAAAAATCTTGACCGTCCAATTCTCTAGAGATTCTTCCCTTAAAATGGAAGATTTTCTCTCATTCACACATTATGTATTCATCACATTCAAGATCTCCAACTTTCAAAAATTCTCAAGCTCAAGCATTCTCATCCACCATTATTGCACTCTTGAAGCTCCATTTTGTATCTATTGCATTCATCCACTCAAATACCCACATCTCTCATTTGAATGCTCATCTCATCTAGATCGTTTTGCATCCATTTTCATCATGTTTTCCATCAAGGAGCACTCATCGAATCTTCATGAAAGGGCCAACCAAGAAGATCTCTTGAGCAAGGCATAAATCTGGTTTTTATCTTTATTTTGTTCAAGTCAACTTAGGCTAATCTTGAGGTGTTGAAGTGTTATTTTCTTCCTTTGCATCTTTATGTTTTGCATCATTTAGGATAGGTAAATAGCACTGCTCACAAAGGGTATAAGGTATAGGGTTGAGGGTGTAATGCTTGAGGTTTATGGTATAAGGTATGGGGTTGAGGCTATATGGTTTAGGTTTGAGGATATTGAGTATAGGATCGAGGGTATTGGATTTACGATTGAGGGTATAAGGTATAGGGTTTAGGATTGAGGGTTGAGGGTATAGGCTTTAGGCTTTAGGGTTGAGGGTATAGGGTTTAATATTTAGTGTTGATGGTATTGGATTTAAGGTATATAGGGTTTATGGTTGAGGGTATCAGGCACATGATTGAGGGTTAAGGATGTAGGGCTCAGGGCTAAGGGTATAGGGTTGAGGGTTGAGGGTATAGGGTATAGGGTTTAGGGTTGAGGATATTGGGTATAGGATCAAGGGTATTGGGTATACAGTTGAGGATATAAGGTATAAGGTATAGCCTGGTTGAGGGTGTAGGGTATAGGGTTAGGGTGTATGGTTGAGGGTATAAGGTTTAGGCATTAGGGTTGAAGGTATAGGGTTTAGGCTTTAGGGTTGAGGGTATATATGGTTTAGGCTTTAGGGTTGATGGTATTAGGTATAAGGTATAGGATATATTGTTTACGGTTTAGGGTATAAGGTATAGGGTTGAGGGTTGAGGGTATACGGTATAGGGTTTAGGGTTGATGATATTTGGCATAGGGTTGGGGGTATTGGGTTTAGGGTTGAGGGTATAAGGTATAGGGTTTAGGGTTGAGGGTTTAGGGTATAATGTTTAGGCTTTAGAGTTGAGCGTAGTGGGTATAAGGTATAGGGTATAGGCTTTATGGTTGAGGGTATAAGGTATAGGGTTGAGGGTATAGGGTATAGGATTAAGGGTATATTGTTGAGAGTATAAGGTATAGGTTTTAGGGTTGAGGGTGTAGGATTCAGGGTATAAGGTATAGGGTATAGGGTTGAGGGTTGAGGGTATAGGGTTTAGGGTTTAGGGTATTTGGTATAGGGTTTAGGGCTAATGGTATGGAGTTTAGGGTTTAGGGTTTAATGTATAGGATCTAGGGCCTAGTGTTCAGGTTGAGGGTATAGGGTATATGGTTTAATGTTGAGGATATTGGGTATAAGGTCGAGGGTAGTTGAGGGTATAAGGTATAGGGTTGATGGTATAGCATATAGGGTTGAAGGTGTAGCATTTAGGATTGAGGGTGTTAGGTTTATAGTTATAATAGTCCATAAAAGAAAACATGCTCATGCTTTGGAAAAGTTAAAATGTGGTTGCTTTTTGTACAATTTAAAGCACTCTCACGCTTCAACATGAGGAAATTTTAGGAAACACAAAAAAATGGTAAAAACACATTTGACCTGTGATTCAGGACCACATGCTCTATTATTCTCTAGTTTTTGTGCATTATCCGATAAAGAAACACTTTTTCATGGTGTTGAGTAAAGCACACAATTTTTTTTACATATTCCACCACCTTTTTTTGTTTGACAACATAGGAGGAAATGCCTGAGTTTTTATATCAAATTTGATTATATGAACTATGGCATTGAAAGTTGTCACCCTTGACAATTTCACACTAGGTTTTGTCCCTTGTAAATTATTGAGCCTATTTGGGTCCCTAATTTCCTAAATTATGCATTCTATAGCCCATTTGTACCACTTTCCAAGAAATTGCAAGCATTGAACAAATGCATCCAATTATTGTTTTGCTCCTGACACTCAATGTCCCAAAAAATAGGGCTAGGACCCATTTTTCCTAGGGCATATAGGTCCCCCTATTTTGTTAGGGACCAATTTTGGATATGTCGGTGTTGACATTTTAGCACTCAAAATTTAACTTGCAAATGTTGGCTATCAGGGTTTAATTTGTAGGAAATTAGAGAAATTCCTATAAATACCTAGTTATTGCATCATTTAAAATATAACGAAAAACAAGAAGCACTAAGGAGAAATTTAAGAGAAATTATTATTGTTAAGAGTAGCATTTTAGAGCTTTACTGCAACAATTCAAGTTCCAAGAATCATGTCAAATCCTATGTGAGTTTATTTGTGTTTATGTTATCATTGTTTATGTGTGTTTATATAAACACTTTTGTAGGTCTCCAAGCAATTTCAAGCAATCAAGAAAGCAAGAACCAAGACCTTGAGGTGATATGTATGACTTCAATCCTTCAAATAAGCCACTGAAGGGTGGTGAGTTGCAACACTTGTTGATTCATCATTCCTTCTTATCATTAACATTTCCATTGTGGAAGTGACAACACTAACATGAGGTTTGACCAAGGAAAACCCCTAAATGGCCCAACATCTCTTCTCTTTGTCCATGTGTAGATCTCAAGTTTAAAGATGATTTAAGGAGGATTGAAGAAAAATTGTTTATTGTTACATTTGAAGCCCTATATCTTGTCAACTCATGAAAACTCACCTATAGGAATATCTGATAGTGTTTCCACAACTTTGCAATCATAAATTAGAATCTCATATTTGTCATCAGAGGACCCCAAAAGAAGAGCAGGACAGACTTACAAAGACCCATTCACCCCTAGGTGAATCAGTCCTCCTACATTGATCAAAAATAACTTTTTTGGATAGGTACATAGTCCTCTACACTTCCTAGATATGCTTTCAAGTTATTGTTACAGTCTGTTAATCATCGGGATATTGCAATTTTCATACTAGTGCATAGTCTAATTAGATTAATCATAGAAAATCAATTTTAGTCCATTTCTAAGGCTCAAAAGGATCAAATCCATTTCTGATTAACTCACCTTCATGGTTGAAATTCAATCTAAACACCTTGTTGATTTTTATCCTAATTTACCTTTGAAAAAGAAGTAAAAGCAATCCTAGGTTTAGGCACTAAACATAAGATCCCCTTTTTCTTATGTTACATGAACTAATATTTTTTATGTTTCTAGTGTTGCACACTAAATATGGGTTTTTTTAATTTTAATTTCATATTATAAATTTGTTCTTTTCATAGTTTTTACTAATTCTATTAGATTTATATAAAATTGAACATTGAAATTGAAGGAACTTGGCGAAAAGATCTAATTTTTGAGGATTTTGAAGCAAAAAAATGAACTAGACATAATTGTGTAGTTTATCAAATCAAATCTCAAATTTTAAGGTATGTTCTATTTATGAATTCTACCTTGTCCACTTTCTAGTTCTCAAAAAGTTATATGCAAAGAATTACACATTTTTTAAAATAATATTATTTGTATATTGACAAATATAGTTGGGAAATAAACAAATTTGTCTTTCTACCTTAGCATTCACATAATTGTATCAAAGTTGTGCTATCCTTATTGGATTCCTCTAAAATAATCAAAACTACAACATTAATGTTGAATTTCTATGTAATTCATTATCATGTATATGGAATATTCACACACCATTTTTAGAGATCTAAGTTATGCATACATGTCTCTCTTCTTAGTGAACTAGAGTACAAGGATATCACATACATCCCCTACCATTCCTAGGAATTCACATTACGAGAATTGGTTCAACTCGTTACCTAGGAACTTAAAACTATCACATAAAGTAATAACAAATGATATGAGGGTATGTGCAGGATCATCATGGAAAAAACATGCCCTTAAGTGGCAAAAAATTCAGAAAAATCAGAGTTAGGGAACTTGACGTAAAAAATTGAATAAGTTATTTATATTATTTCAAAAATATGTAAGAATAGAATCTGTAGCAAATTGAATGTAGTTTTTAAACTACTAGGTTTGTTTAAAAAAAAAAATCTATTTGGCAAAAATTTGAGATTTCAATGCAGTGGAACTTAAATTTCAAGGAAAAAATAAGAAGTAGGTGTCTGTCTGACCACCCTAACCACAATAAAATGATAATATTTTTTTATAATATTTTAGATATAAGTAGAGGACTCATGCCTCGATGTGATGCATATTTTTTTGTAATTTTTTTCCAAGTAAATAATTAATTATGAATTTTTTATTATAACTTTTTAAAAAATATAAAAACTCGTATGTCTAACCACCTTACTTGGTCAAAACTTCATGAAATTAAATTTTTCTTTTTTTAATCCTATAGTATGCAAAGCATAGAATGTGACACATGTTTTGGATTCAAAAAAATGTGATACTATTTGAAAGCTATAGTTTTTTTCAATCAGCCTATCAATCAGGACTTTAGTCATAATTTGAATAGAAAATTAATAATAATTACTTATTAAATTCAAAGTAAAGCATAATTTATAGTGGTGGAAATCTGAGAATATCCTTTAAAAACCCTTTTCGTTTCATCAATTTTGTGTAAAATGATAGTCATTAGCCACATACCTATAATATTGCCACTTTTTGGCCCATCATGATCCTGCACATACCCATGAGTACAAGGAGGTTTGTCGAAGAATTCCACTTAATTGTGAAAGTCAATATTTTTTGTACAAGCTTCAACAACCCTTTGCACCCTATGTAAGCACTTACGTATTTCATATGCTATCATGAAATCTTCTATATAGATTTATATTAATACACAAGGACTTACAATTTTTAACTTATTATGAATTCACACTATATAGAAGGGAATTTTCTACTTTCAAGACAACGAGATCTTAAGGAGTGAATATGAGCTCAACTACCTCAATTGACATGGCTCAAGTGAACTAAAAATAGAGATATTTAAAAATGAATTCTAAGTTGTGCTTAACAATGAATGTAACTGAATATGTCAAATAACTTACAAATATAGATTCATAAAAATATTTAGTTTACAGAAATGAAGATTTTTTAATGCACAAAATATGATACCATTTGGGTGAAGTCTTGGACTTGGATGCTACTGCACCACAAGGATGTCTACACACCCACATTGTTGTCTATATAGATGAAGCCCAAAAATTTCCAAAATGGAGTCCTTTGCTCTTCGAACCTATTTTCCACCTACACACATAGAGACAGGAAAAATTGTTGGGGATATATAGGGGTTTTCCTTATTCAAACCCTCGCTTTGTTGTTTCCACCTCAACGAAAAAACTAGACAAGATTGAAAAAGATAAAAAGTAAAATAGACCTGTGATAGAAACAAACCCCACAATGGGGGAGAACCCCTATCACGATTAAAATATACTTAGAGGATATCAAATAATATAATAATAGACAAGATTGTTTGAATAATGATCAAGAGATCATTACCAATAGTTATGGCCCCTCTCTTGAGATGATAGACATGAAAAGATCGTAAGCAAGAGAAGTCTTTGGTATTGCAACTATCCAAGATGTGAGAGTATTTTGATAGAGTTTCATTAAGAGAGAGAAAGAGAGATCCAAGTCCAAAAGTCCCTCATCACTTATGAAAAATGAGGGAGGAAAGCAAGTTTTGTTCTTAGATTGGGTGGTAATTTCTATTACAATCGTATTTGGGAATTGGGACATGTGTCACAAGTAAATTGCATGAGATATTTCCATTTGAATCTCAGAATTTAGTGGGACATTTGCATGATACATAGATGTCAATGCATCACACTTTCGTTTATCCAAATTCTTCCAAAATTCAAACCAAAAGCTAATAATGCTTCATCATTTCCATCTAATTTTGATCATGAAGTTTGTCATAAATGCATTGGGCACAATGTGTAAGTGTAAAACTGGCATAGGGTGCAATTTGTGACACTTCATTTTGCTCCCATTTTAGTGAGTTGATTGATCAAACATATCAACTACACTAAAGTAGCTAAAAAAATGTAAAATATTAAATACCATAAATGCATTAATTTCCCTAGAAAGGGATACTGTAGAGGTCTCAGAGGTCAACACAAATGATACCCTTAGTGGTCGATGAAAATATATAGCGTTTGACGTGAAAATTTGGGTGTTGCAAAATAAAAGATAGGTCACTTTCAAAAAAGGAAGAAGCTACTTTGGTAAGAAGAATATTTAATAAGACATTATTAAGTCTAAAGAAAAAAATGATAAAGGTGTGAATATCTGAAGAAAAAGCTGATAAAGGTTTGAATATATGCCCCCTCATGTTTTTCCCTAGCAAAGAGGGTAAAAACAAGAAGCTAGTCGAATAGGAATTGCCACAATTTTTTTCAAAATTGGAATTTTTTTTTACTATATACTCACAAGGTGGGCCCCAAAAGGGTCATTTTCACTATTCACGATGAATATTTTTGCTAAGATTTCTATAGAGCTTGAGTGAAAATTCCTTGCTAACGAGATTTTTGGCCATCACACGTAGAGGAGCTTTGCACTTTCGTAGAGATTGATGAGCCCCTGAACGAGGTAGGCCAAATTTTTTCAATTTAAATGCCATTATTTTATGTAGTTAATTTTAGTAGGAAGATTTAGAGCAGCATGGGAATCCTTGGTGTGCACTGACGTCCTTGACTCACGCTAGCATCCAAGGCCCTGCATGTTAATCCAAGGGACATTTTTTCACTGGCATCCTCTTGACGTGCTGGCATCCTAGGGATGTGCTTTTGTCCAAGACGACGTGCTAGCATCAAAGTTAGAACTACAAATTGCATTAAGAATTCAAAGTATGATACACTTAGAGTAGGTATAGATAGAAAAGATGTAGAATTTTGTGTGAAAAAGTTACATTTTTGCAGGGTTTACCAAAGGTTGTGATGACATTAGTGGCTTGATCTTATCACTACTACATAGCTGCATAAGGGATGCGACAAAACGTGACCACAATTTGTTGCATATAGTGGGGCTATGGTGGGTGTATGAGCTGCCTGAGATGAGGTTTCATTCGACGATGCTAACATTTGGTGTTGATGGAGAGGTGGGGCACCAATACCATGTTGTTTCATCTACCTATAGGGGAGATGATGATCACCTTGATGGATGTCTATCAGATCCTGCATCTCCCTTTCTGAGGGGAGAGGATATCCTTGGATGAGGCTAAAAAAACTCAAGATGTTCGAGATAGCCAGTTGCATTGTATCAACTAGATTGTCCCTACAAACACCACAAGGCACATATATTTGAGGTGGTTGGAACAAGGGTGAGTTGCAGTGCTCCTAGTACATCATATCATGATTACATGATAGTGGCACTCCAAGTTTCCACTGACGGATGAGGCTCCCACCTACATATGGGCCTCGTTCGATATATCAGAGACATGGAGGAAAGGAGCACCTTATTCGCCTGGGGTCAGAGTGGCTCATTTATATCATGACCTCAGGCGATACATTAATTATGAGTATAACAACCTGACAGTCTGCTCCTTTAGGTGTGGGATTTCAAGCATATTATGTGTACTTGACCAACTATTTTTCCTTGGCCGATTACATGTGATCTACCTAAAACACATGCATACCCACTGGTGTAATAGTGGATATTTGAGGACTTGTTATTTTGGAGATAGATCATAGACTGGCTAGGGGTTGGTGATATCATATGGTAGCCTTATTGATGGATGGAGAGATGGCCCATTGATAGGACACAACTACCACACATGCAACATGATTGATTCCTAGGTGGTCACCATGACCATATCATCATACCATACTACTAGTGACATGTCATGCACCAATTCAGGTAGGTATAGATGGTTCCTCATGCTATGCCCCCTATATCAGATCTTTCAGGAGCCCCATTAGACCTGGGGACCTACCTTGTCCTACTATCGAGGATGTCACATTGAGTGAGGTAGGGAGCAATGGAAATGATGATCCATCCCCACTAGATATGGATGCTATGGGGGTGACTGATGGATTTTTCTAATGGTGGGAGATAGTGGGCCCAACTCCCATCTTCCTTGAGGATGCTATTGAAGGAGACCCAAGCACACAAGAATCCAATAAAGAGGAGAGCCAATAGGAGGAGGCATAGGAGGAGAGGCCTAGGAGACAAAAGAGGGTATCCTCCCCAATAGCAATCCCCATTTTCATGACACTTCCACCAATAGGTGTCTCTACCGGGAGTCCTTTACCACGATTACGAGACATAATAACCCAACCAAAATAACCCTGGGCAGAATAACCCAGTCACAATAACCCAGGGTCATAATAACCCAAGCCAAAATAATTCATGGTTAGAATAACCCATGGATAAAATATCCCCATAAGAATATAGAGAAAGGAAAACAAAATTTATAAATTACATGTATGTTGCTAAAAAAACTTTATTATTCAAATTTTCAATTAAAGTGTCAAATTATGAGCAATGCCTCTTATATAATCTAAAATGTTATGATTGTCATAACCATCAACCAATATTTTTAGTCTTTCTTTGAGTTCACGGTATTTTTTCCTGCTTGGTTTCCCAGTGTATCCAACCATATATTTCTCTATTATATTCTCTTGGAGACTCTGTTCTTTTTTCACTGCTTTGATGAATTTCCAGATTGAGCTGTGCAATGCTTGAAGCAATTCACTAAATCCTTTGTGCCGTCCCTCAATAGTATTATTGGTTATGGGAAGATCATCTTGAGTAGCTATTCCACATTGTGATTGGAAACTTGGGTGATCGTCTCTTGCCTCTTCTGGTTAGTCTGCGAATCCATGTGTCTTCAAAATAATCAATTATGGGTTGCAGGGTCTCCTCATGTTCTGTATAATAAGGAGATTGTTGAAGTGTTTCAAATGCATCAATTATGTCTACCTGAGGCATGAAAGCTAATGCAACAAGTTTCTTGATCTCATATGCAAATACTTCATCGACAAGTTTCTTGATCTCATAAGCATATTAAAGGTGTTTAAAGGCTATTTTAGGGGTATATAATGGATATATGGTCTAAAAATGACCTAAATAGGCTCTATGGTGCCTCACAATCATATTTATAATTTATTTTATGTCATTTATAGTTTACTAGCTTGATCTAAAATGACCATGGGTTATTCTGTCCATAGGTTATTTTGACAATGGGTTATTTTATACATGGGTTATTTTGTCCTTGGGTTATTTTATCCTTGGGTTATTTTGGCCAGGTTATTTTTTCCAGGGTTATTTTGGCCGGGTTATTATGTCCTGATAACTCATAGGGAGGTACCTCCAACTATGGCAATAGGGACACCGAGGGCCTTAGGGAGCGGGACCGCACCAGTTGACCCAGACTGACAAACTGGTGACCTAGGCATGAGTTGGATTTTGATTTAGAAGTGATTTAAATTCTATTATTATACTATGATTATCATTGTGGTACTGATACATGTCCCCTTCTCTGTGTTTGCAATTTTTACATGAGAGTGGCTCAGTTTCTTTAGTTGATCACTAGCGAAGATGGTACCAAAAGTGTAGATGCGGGGTCCCATCCTGGACTCCTATTGGCCATAGTAGACAACTGAGAGTCATGTCCAATTGTTTGAGCCTATAGCACAACTTAGGATGACTTATGAGGAGACCCAAGTGGAGTTGGTATAGAGAGAGTAAGAGCTCAACACAATGACAGGTGAAAGGGACTAGAGGGTGGCAGAGCTTAACACTATCCTCATTGAGCAAGACCAAGCTGTGATGAGGGAAAAGAGTGTTGCGTAGGCACATGCTGCCCTTTAGATTGAGGATGAGGAGCTCAAGAGGGAGGTTGAGGCTACATAGATGGATGCCCCCATGAACCTTAATTATCCTCGAGTGCGAAAACTTATGGATGACATTATGGCTATGAGGCAGAGAGAGGACACCCTACGTGAGCATATCACAACCCAGAGGGAGTAGATTGCAAGACTAAGAGGGGAGCTGAGGGGACTATGTACATTAGTCTCGAGATCAATTTCCCAATCTTAGTCCCATGTATTAGTCTTTCAATCTTCATGCCTAGACCTAGATCCGCTAGCACCAAAGGGCTTTGGGACCCACACTCCAGGGGGATAGAGCAAACATATATTATATATTCATTTTTGAGATAGACATTCACAATGTAGAGAATTTTTAATGTATAGCATTTTTGATGTATATAGTCCTATACACATATACACACATCACATGTTGTTATAGTGATGACAACACATGTATATTGAGACATTTACACACACACACACTCATATATTTATATATATATATATATATGAGATTTTGATTCGACTATGACTAGTGTTTTGAAATATGCTTTTTAAATTTGGAAATGATGCAAGTAATATTGTGTTAGCATTTTATCATCACTTGTTTGTCATCCAGATTAGCATTGAGAACCAACAAGCCCCCATGTGAAACAACAATGTGCACGATGAACCCTGAGTGACCCTAGTGAGTCAAGACCTAACATTTTTGAGCCTTGGGATAGCTAAACTCTTAACCAGAGTTGGTGACTCTTTCAAGAAAGATAGGTTTTGTTATTCAATAATAACAAATTTTATCTACATGTTGTTGTGTGTATAACAACCACATCAACACTTAGAAGATCCAACAATTTATTTCCAACTAAATTTACCCAAGAATAAAGACACAAGAATAAAAAACATATACATAACAATAATTTAAATTTTAAATTATTAAAAACACAAGAATAAAAACAAAAACATGAGATTAATAAGCTAAAAAACAGTGTTACAAGAAACATTTGTTGTGTTGCTTCTCTATCTCAGGAGTTGAGCAATGAACTAGAGATCAACTAACTGACGAATAGTGATTGGGAATACAAAGTTAGGGCCGCCATTAAGAAACCTAAGACCAAATATAACGTTTACTGCTTCTGTTGGATGATATGGATCAAAGAACAAGTACTTATTTCTTTCATCCCCACAATATGGCGATCCTGGCAGGCATGAAGTTCCTCCCTTAAATCTCCCCCCACTTCCACAGCAAGCAGTATGCGCGTTAGTGAAACCTGCAAAAAAATACCATCAATCCTTCACCAGTCAATAATACATCATGTTTTTGAAAGTGAAATCAATCAATAATGTACAGCAATGGTAATGCTTAGTACCGTATTGCTTATAATGATGTATGAGCTGTGAAAGAACGTCGTAAGTATTGAGGTAGACGAGGGAAGCCCTTGGAAGATTTAAGTTTAAATAGTTGGTGAGGTTCTTCAAACGGATGTTGAAACCAACAACAAGTTTATTTGTTTCAGCAATGCATTCGCCACCCACACTTCCTGCATTGGATAACTGATAAGGAATGCAACCCAGAGCTCCCACTCCGCTCACTACAAACTTTCGACCTCCAAGCCAGTACAGTCCCTGCCAAGAAGAGATCTCAATATTATCAGTAGAGGAGGAGGGAGACCTAAGAGCTAATATATCTATCATTATTAGAATTTTATTACATTTTTTTTATTACATAGGTATTTATCACTAATACTTTTATTGAGAGGCATTTTTTAGTTGGTGTGCGGGATATAAAAAATGAAAAAATAATGTAGTTTTATATCATATATTCTTTTGGAGATGTCTATTGTATTTTTTATGTGAAAAAATAATTAAAAATAGGTGTCTGGAAAAGGATATCCCTCAACCTAAATTATAATTAGGGTTAGGGTTAGGATTAGGATTAGAGTTAAGATTAGGGTTGGGGTTAGGGTTAGGGTTATAGTTGAGGTTAGGATTAAGATTAAATTTAGAGTTAGATTTAGGATTGGGGATAAGAATAGTAATTAACTATTTTTTATAAGATTTAAAATAATAATTATTTACTATTTAATTATTAATTACATTAATGGTATTGTGTATTAATGTTAAATATTATAAGGTAAAAATTTATGTACATGTATATATGTTTGTTGGTAGGGGAATGTTTAGCAATAATTTTTTTGTCATAACTTCAATTAATAATATTTATGTTTATTAAATAAAATTTATAGTTAGATTTTTAATTTATAAGCTACAGTGCTGGTAAACTTTTTCACAATTCACTAGACCTTGCTTGCAAGATGATGCTTTAGCCAATCGAGCTAGGCCGGTGGGAGACTAGACTTTGTGACCTCTTACCTACAAGAGGATGCTTTAGCCAATTGCGCTAGGCCCATCGCCCCTATTTCAACGATCTTTAATTCATGTGTATTATAAATATTTTATCAGTCATCACTATCCAAAAGAATTCAAAATGAAATGGATCAAATCTCATAAATGAATAGTTTTTAATATATGATAATTTAAATTATAATTAATTATTTATATTTATTATTAATGTAATATATTTTATGTTATTATTTAAAATTCATTTATCTTAATTTTATATATAATTTAAAAATAAAATAAAATTATATTAATAATATTAACTAAAATTATTATTGGCCCATATGCCAACTGGCGCCACATAATCTAGGCCGATGTTGGCTATATCGGGCATATGGGCCTTCCACCAGAGCCACAAATGAATGTGGTGTCTTCCGCCGTCTTTGAGCTCAAGGGTAGAGCAATTAATTCACAATAAAGGCTGCATTAGAAAGAAATGGCCAGACAGATCAACATGGTAAGCAATTTGAGGCATTGGTCCATAATTTCCGTCAGCATATTTGAAGCAAGAATGATGATGATAGGAAGTGTCTTCGATGAGCAAGTTTATCGAGAATAATGGAGGCCGTTGGTACTGTTACTTGTGTGGAGATCGGGAGCCGAGGAAAGGAATCGAACATAATTCATTTGAGAGGATGGTTTGATTTATTGTGGTTGGCTTATGCATTAATGAGCATTGGAGGCCTAATGGTCTATATAGCCGAAGTTTGGGAATTGAAACACAAACTTGAAGATGGATACACCGATCAAATTGTAGAGCTCGAAATAGGAGGGAGCCTTTCTCGACTTCATTTCGGACCAGAGGTTGACGAATTTTTTTTTGAACAAGGACATTCTTTGTTTGGAGGCTGTGAGAATGGTATTAGGGAGGAAATACTATTTTTCACGAAATAGAACCAGAGCGAACTCAGATATTTCGTCCTGCTTTCTAGCTTCCCTGCTGGACTTAAATCTGTCAAAGGTCCACTGCTTGGTTCTCCTACGAGTGATGTTCAAGGCCTCTATCCTGTTGGAAGACATTGACATCGTGGGCCTCACCCAGCCAGGAGTGGGAATTCCATTGCCAGATGACATTGAAAGAATGTTTCAACTGCGAGTGGAGGTTGACTGGCACCCGTTCATACTAGGCTTAAGCGCTTAAGAGCTTCAACGACACAGGAATTGGGCATTGTTGGGATCTTCGTTTCTTGGTCGCAGATTGGGTTTGGATGAAGTTACAAGAATCAACTGGTGCCATGAATTTGCAGAGATTATGGCATCGGGTGAATTCTATGAGGAAGACGACTAATTGGTCTGACGGTGATTTTTTGGACTGTTTTTGATAAGTTTTGTGAATAGTGCCTTGTGTAGGGAATGTAATGCCTCTAATAGAGGGAGAGTGAAATTTTGTTTGATGTATCAATGCATGTATCTGAAAATGCCTCAAACTTTGGCTTCGCCACCTCGGGGAGAAAAATCGATGTAATTTTTTTGATAATATTAATATAAAGCATGCACCTTGATTGCCTATTACGAATAAAAAAATAACTAAAATTATTATTCAAATATTAAAAGGAAAGAAAATAAATATTCAAAAATTTCAAAAATATTCTTTTATATTATTGAATTATAGTAGTTATCGTATATAAATGTGAAGTTTAGATAGTGATTACTTATAAATGTGTAAAGTTCAAATTCCAACTTTCTAAAAAAATCTTTAGAAAATTGAATAAATATAAAATTAGTTTACAATCAACAAATAAAATGTAGTTTATCATTTTTTATTTTTTATTTAAGTAGGTTGTATTTTAGCTAAATTTAAAACTATTGTTGTAGTATTTGTAGTTCCTCTTGAATATTTTTCTATATTAAGTGTGATATTGGTTGAATTAACAAATTTATTTAGGATATTATGAATATAAAATTATCCTTATCTAGATAGCTAATAATAATTTAACATGTGTCTCCACTATCTCATCAATATTTGATAGTTGATATTTAGGTTCTACATTTACTTAAACATTGCCACAAATGACTTTGATTGAGTTAACTAATCTACTAATTGATAGTTAAACTCTTGACCTCTTATACATATCATCTATTTGATTGTTGATTGTTGATTATACTTTATGCCAATGCAATTAGTTTTTACTCATGAAAGTTGATTTTTTTAGAATTTGTGTTTTCTTAGGTAATTTAATCTATAGTACCTATTTTGAGATTTTTGAAGGGCAATAAATTTCTCAAACAAACTCTTTTTTATGTTCTATTTTTTATGTTTTGTACTTTATAGTAGTGTTAATTTTTCTCTCATTCTATTCTAGAATTATACTTTCAATAATTTATCCTTTCTAGTCACTATGAAAACCTAAAAAATAAAATCAGTATTCTAATCACGTTATTAATAAAGTTCCACCTTTTTTCAATTTTGAGGTCTATATTAATTGACTTATTTTGGGGGTTTATTACAAAATGCATCCAATATAAAGTATCATTATTTTTTTTGGGTGCTTAATTCATGAAACTATGGGAATTTTTTGTACTTAATGAATTGATCTAGAAAGTTCTAAATGATGGGGGGTTTTATCATGTATCATACTCATTTACATTTTAGCATCATATTAAAGACTTCTATGATCTTACTATTTCTATATGGAATCTCCAAATATATCCAATGTACAAAATGGATGAATGTTGTCAAGGGTTTCCTCTTTTCAAGAAGATTACTCTCTAAATACTTCCAAATCATATGTAGTCAAATATGCTTACTAACAAAAGAAAATTTATGATGAATATGATTATTTTTCGAAGCAAATTGATAAAATAAAGAATTTATTTAATAAAATCACATTATCTACCATATTTTTTTATAAAATATCTATTAGGTACTCTTCAACTTCTTCATCACTAGGATGTCTTTTTATTTTACATACATGAAATGGTTGTAGAATTATGTATTCAATATTTTTATAATACAATTGAAAAGGTTAATCTCCTCTTTGATGATAACTCTAATGGAGTTTCATATGCTTTTCCAAATGTTATAGGGGTGTAATCTAACCCCTCATATTATTATTTTTCCTTATCATGTTTTTATATTGACAAATTAGATAGTTCAGATTTTAGTTTTGATGAGATCATTTATTCATGGCTACTATACTCAAATTTTGCAAGAATATAATCTATACAATTAGTTTCATTTATAATTCAATATCAACATCAAGACACATGAGTCATTTCTAGAGACTTTCATTGTGGTTCCTTCATTCACTCTACCACTTGAGTAGAAATTCATTAGTTTGATAGATTGAGTTTTTTTTTTCCTTAAAGGAAGATATATATATTTTATTTTGTAGATGGATCTACTAGGAACTCACCATGTCACATTCTATATCTAAATTATTTTCTTTTACATAGAGACACTCATGGGTCATATCTTGCAAGAATTTCAAGATAGTATTCATCTTTCTTTTCCTTAGGAGGGAGTTTTCTCTATAATATTTTTTAATTTTAATTTGAAAGGGATCATATATATGACATGGCTACTCATTTTTTTAATTATTTCTTCTAAATTGTTCAAAAAATTATTGATATTATATTTATACTTCACCTTTGATATGTATTTATCTTAAATATGATATAACATCTAATTAGTAAATTCACTTATGATACAAATAGAATTTTATGAACTTAAACAATAATAGGGGAGAGGGACCCATAGTGGAGCACCCTAAATTCGCGTTTGTCAAAATCTTATGTGGAAATTTCAAATCACTTCCAATTTTGTACAACAATTTATTTGGCAACTCATGTGTTTCTATATTTCGTTTGAGGGTCACATCATCAAATATGATGCCACATCAGCATGATTTTTGTTAAGGTATCCAAAAAATCCCAAAAAAAGTGAGACCAATAGTGGTGCACTAAGTCATGTTTTATGGTGCGCTGATGTGGCACCACATAATTTACCAGTTTGTGTACTTTATGGATAAAAAGTGTTTTGAAATTGGATATTAAGGTGCTCCACTATGAGGCCCACTGAGGACTACTTCTATCCCCACTATTGAACCCCGCTCCACTATGGGCCCCTCTCCCCTATTCTACTTTAAAATCTAAATTATATGATAGTCATCATAGAAAAAATCCATAGTTTAGAGACACTTATTTTTTATTTTTTATTTTTGCTAAACGCTTAAATTTTATTTATATATTAGAATATTAAAAGTAACAATTGTAAATTTCTATAAAAAAGGACAACAAAATTGAAAATAAAGAAGAAGCTGAAATAAATATAAAGATTTTATCATTTCTAATTTGAACAGTCAAAATTATTTTTTCAACCCAAATCACTTTTAAGTGAAATAATTTATAAAATTTACAATATTTAAGTTTAGTGTCAATAGTGTCCCTCTTTGATAATGCAAAGAAAATTCACCCAATTTGATAACTCAATTAGCATTCAATAAATTTTGAATTGTCAATGAGAAATATTTTGGTGCCTTCATTTCTGCTATACTCTAGTATTAAAATGGAGTCATACATAACTTCAAATCTCGTTTGCATTTCATTCCTATGAAATGCGTATCATATTCAATCTATTTTTACAAAAAAAATTGAAATAATAATTATAATTTTAAAAAATATTTAAAAAGATAATATTCTAATTTTTAAAATTATAAGATAAATAAATTAAAATGTGATAATAATAACAAATAAATATCTATAATATATTGAATAAAAAATACAAAACATATGTAATTAATTTTTTTTAATATTTTACAAATTAATTTAACTTATAAAATATTAAAATTATTACATTTATATTATTTTTCAAAAAAAATTGTAATAAAACAAAATCAAAGACAGCAAAACTTATCATTTTAACTTTGAAAATTACTTTTATCTACTATTAAATTTGATACAAAATTCTGCATTTCTTCAACATTATTTTCTTTAAAATAATATTATAAAAAACAACTTGTAAAAATATTTAACTTAAATATTAAAAATAAAAAAAACTCAAATAAAATCTGAGAAACAGTCAGCCAAGGATTAGGTACCTGCAAATATTAGAATCCAAAACTTCATATGAAAATAAAAATAAAAACAAAATCTAAATAATATAATATAACTTCAGTATCTCACATCAAGATAACTGTGGAGGTGGAGGCTGAGAAGCTGCTCGAATTCGGTAGAGGAATAGCGGGATTGAGTTGGTGAATTAGGAAGTAAATAGTTATCCAAATAATCATTCGATCCAATCGCAACGAAAAACTCAGATCTGCTAAAAAACTGCATTGTGTTTCTGTACCCCATCATCTTGATGAGTTCGTTCCTTGTATTCGCAAAGTAATTGATCTGAGTCCCTAAGCTTAGACATTCAACCTGCACAAGTAAATATATTGTTCAAAATCTTAGCCTTCTCCTACCTGTTTGATTTATGAGTATAAATATCCTTTCTGTGAGCTGCTCTCATTATAAAAAAGAAAAAGCAAAAGCGAGGTTTAAACAGCACATTTTAAGTTTTGATTTGTTTAGATGGTTCATCTGAAATTATGTTAGCTTCTTTATTAGAATCCACCCATTATTGTAATTTACCTAAACAAATCAAAGCTTAAAATGTACTGTTTAAACGAAATCCAAAAAACTCTCATACTCACAAAATTGGCTCCGGTGTTGTTTAGGATTCCAGCTGCACCAGAAGCATAGTTGACACCATTAAGCAATGCTTGCCCAGAAGTTGTGGGGGCTAAATATGGTTGAGGAAGCTCAGTCTGTCCAAAGTAAATTCCTGCAAAACATAGAGAAAAAAGAGTAGAATTAGAATATAACTAGCATGATATCTTACCTTCTTAGAGCTTCCCTCTGTAAGGACCACTTGCCTAGTATATCAGTAAGAGTTCGGCCATTGGTAAAGCGACCAGTGGGTTGATTCCCAGATGGGGCAAAATCTGCTCCATATGGACTCCAGTCTGCCCTTGACAATGAAGCAATATAATTGTTGTTCCCTGCATCTAACAATGAATCCCCAAATATGAAGAAGGCTGGTTTATTGGAATTCCCATCTCCTTCTGCTCGTTGTCCTTGAGCTCCATGAGGGCTATTACTGAGCAATAACCATGGTGCTATGGTTATCAAAAGAATTACTGATATTTTATTCATGTTTTCTGATCTGCACCTGCTCATCACAGGAGAAGTTACATGTCTTTGCAAAAATGGGGAACAGTTGTTTTAGGAAGGAAATCTGCATTTGACGTAACAATCATGTCAATACAAGATTGATGATGATCGCTATAATTAGTTTCTAGCTAAATCAACTCATCAAACTTAAAAACTCAAGGCAACAGAAACATTATTCAAAGCTCTTTTGTTAGTCACTTGTTCAGAGAAACAAATACATGAGATGTTTCAATGACAATCTTTTCTTAGTCACTTGGAGTTAAATCAATGAAAGAAACGCCCATTGTGCCTGCTACATAAGTGACCAAAACTTGGATTGTTTTATGAAACGAAGCAACGCACGCAACGGAACATGCAAAAATCATGCTTTTGTGCCCCAATTCAGTTGTTGCGAAAGATGGATAGTTTCTTGAGATAAGATTTTTTTCAGTGGGAAGGCAAGGGTGTGGTTCTCAACTGCTTGGAGAGATTTATGCTAACAATCTTCTAAGTTCTTCGATTTTTTTTAGTTTAAAAAATAGGTGGCGGATTGTTTGGTTAAATCTTATTTTTTTTAATACATATTATATTTAAAGAAAAGGGTGGAATGGTATCACACTCTAAAGTTTATATATGGCAAAGTTTTAAGGGAATATATTAAAATATGAGACAAAATAACTAGTTAAATTATTAAGAAGTATGAATTATAGATCTATTAGGAGGTAGAGGTGGGTCACAATTGTCAAGTTTGTCTCAACTATTAAGAAGTATTGGTTGTAGTAAGTAGCTTTCAACTTGTAATGACACCTTTTCATTAGGATGTTCTCCATCTAGTAGCTTAGTTTCATTCTTGGTGGGAGATATGACTAACATCAAACAAGGTAATTTGCTATTCTGTGGCCAACTTAGAGCATCTCTATCATAAGATTATGAGAAGGCATAAGACAAATGAGGTCATGAAGACCAACCATGATAACTATGACCTTGAGCTTTGCACTGAGTTGGCTTAGAATCATGAGAACCATAAGAATTATGTTTTCAAACATTATGACTACATCCATGCTAATGCCTTTGAGGACAAGACTAACCCTATTGAGAGGAAGAGATTGATGAAACTTTGACAACTATACAAGGTGCATTACCCTAATGGTCAAAAGGTACCTATATTTGAACTTTAAGTGCAATTTTATTGGCTCACACTTATATGCACATGAGAACATTAGAGAAAATCATGGATACCATACATAGAAAAATTATTATCAAGATTGAATTTCTTATCTTTCAAAAACATTGAACTGTTGGAAAATTAAATGCTCCCGAGCCTCTTCCCGTTGCCACCTACTTGTCAGGGGCATTTGATGCCTACAGCTGAAAGATTGTTTTGGGGATTGCCTTCACCACTTGCTCTTGACGTGCACTTGAAGACAAAAAGGAAATAAGGTAGATTATTGAGTTAGTTCGAGAAGAGTTAGTTGAGAAGACTTAGTTTGAGTTGAATTTTTTTTTGTGTAGCAGCAGTCTGCAGACATAGAATGTTTTATGTGTGAGCTTCTGAAAGCTCCTAAATAGCAACAACTGTTTGTTTTTGTGAGTGAGTAGTGATTGCTTCTAAAGAGCTCTACATAGCTCCTGCTAGTGAACTCCTAGTAGCTCTTGAAGTTGTCTGTTTTTGGTTGAGCAGTTGATTGCTCCTGGCAGATTGTGATTTGTAGCTTAGAGTTAGCTTTTAGTAGTTTAAGTTTTATCTTTCCTGTATTGTTCATTTATAGTTATTGAATAGAAAACAAAATTGCATGTCTCTAAGTTTATTCCGCATTTGTGTATTTCTAGTTTGGCTGGAAAACAGTGCAACAACTCTGTGACTTTCGTTTTGTTTAAAAATTTGTCATGGTATCAGAGCTATAGGCCCCATTTCCTTGTGAGTTAGGACATTTATCTTTTCTGGGTATTGAGTTTTCTGTGTAGGAGACATGGCTGGAGATGAAGGAAAGAGTTGGTAGCAGCCATCGTCCTTTAATGGATAAAACTATGATGTTTGGGCAAAGAAGATGAAGACCATAATGATTGCCAATGATTTGTGGGAGTTTGTGGTTAATGGGTTCAATGATGTAATTGACCCAACAACACATGTGCTCACAAACAACCAAAAGAACCAGTTGAAGGAGTTGAGGAGGAAAGATGCTAAGGCACTGAGTGTGATAGAAGCAGCCTTGACAAAGGCCAATTTTTCTAGAATAGTAGTAGCTAACTATGCAAAGGAACCTTGGAAAATCCTCCAAACCTGTTACAAAGGGACTGACAACGTCAGATTGGTGAAGCTCCAAATGTTTTGAAGAGAGTTTGAGACTCTTGAAATGGACAATGAGTCCATTTCTATTTTCCACACAAGACTCTCTAGTTTGATAAACCAGTTGAGAGTGAATATTGAGATCATTGATGATCAGAGGATTGTTGAGAAAGTCCTCAGGAGCTTACCCATGAAGTTTGATGTAGTGGTGATTTCCATTGAAGAGGAAAATAATCTCACAATGTTTTTTGTTGATGAGTTGATGGGTTATCTGCAAACCCATGAGCAGCCCCTAAATAGGTCTACAAGTTCCTCCCAAGAGCAAGCTTTTAAGGCTCAGTCAAATGCAAGAGGAAGGGAGAGAGGTAGAAACAACTCCAGACATGGTAGAGGGAGATTTGGACGTGGTAATGCTGGAGAAGATAGCTTGGCATGGGAAAACAACCAAGAGAGAGTAAGCAGCTCTCAAACCAGCTCCCGAAGAGGCAAGAAAAATAGCAATTCAAATCTGAAGAATGATGAGCAATGTTGAATGCTACTACTGTCATAAGTTCGGGCATTATGCGAGTGAATGCTTGACCAATCAAAGAGATCCATTAAAACAAAGTGCAAATGTGGCTGATTCGAATGTGGCTGAAGGAAACTAGTCCACAACCTTCATCATGTGCACCATTGGTGAAGAAGGTAGTCTTAAAGTCTGGTATTTGGATAGCGGTTGCAACAACCACATGAGTGGTAATGAAAGCCTGTTTTCTTTCATTGATAAAAATGTTAAGTCTGAAATTAGAATGGGGAACAATGGATTAGTTCTAGTTGTTGGAAGATGATCTATTATGATCCGTAGTAAGCAAGGTGAGAAGGAGATACATAATGTATTTCTTGCTCCTAGGTTAAAGCATAACCTCATGAGTGTTGGTCAGCTGATCCAAAATGGATACACAGTGTTGATGGAGAAGGGTCAATGTGTCATTTATGACAAGAATGAGAGGATGAAGGTGTTTGCAATAGTTCAAATAACAAATAACCAGATGTTTCCTTTGAAGATTGAGACATGTTTCTCATCTCAATTTGTTGTTGCACCTCTCAAGAATGGAGAATGTATAGCAGTACATCATGTAGCACTCAAGAGCACCATTCAAGATCCCTCCAAGTTGTGGCATCTCAGGTATGGAAATTTAGGCTATGCTGGTTTGAGTCTTTTGTCCAAAAATAAAATGATTGATGGTTTGCCAAGAATAGTAGAGCCTAATGTTAGATGTGAGGCTTACATTTTGGGCAAGCAACATAGGCAACCCTTTCAATTAGACAACTCTACAAGGGCAAGAGCACCATTGGAGCTGGTGTACATGGATTTGGTAGGCCGTATGCAAATCATTTCTGTTGGTAAAAACAGATTTTTTATGACCTTCATTGATGATTACAACCGTAAGACATGGGTCTATTTTTTGCAACATAAATCTAAAGTTTTTGATAAGTTTTTGTTGTTTAAGGCTCAGGCTGAAAAGGAGAGTGGACATTTTATCAAGGTCCTAAGGTTAGATCGTGGAGGAGAGTATACCTCTAATTTTTTTATGAATTTTTGCAAGAAAAATGGCATTAAGAAGGAGCTAACAACTAGTTATACTCTGCAGCAAAATGGAGTGGCTGAAAGAAAGAATCAGACCATCGTGGAGATGGCAAGGAGCATGATGAAAGAAAAAGGGCTCTCGACTGAGTATTGGGGAGAGGCTGTAGCAACATCTGTTTATTTGATTAATAGAAGTCTAACAAAGGCAGTTCATGACAAGATACCTCAAGAGGCATGGACAAGATGCAAGTGGATAGTTGAGCACTTGAGAGTGTTTGGGTATGTAGCATATGCACACGTGCCTAAGGAAAAGAGGCATAAATTGGATGACAAGGGTGAAAAATGCATTTTTACGGGCTATAATGAAGAGTCCAAAGCCTATTGGCTATACAATCCGGTCACCAAAAAGATAGTCATTAGTAGGGATGTGGAGTTCCTAAAAGACAAGTCATGGGATGGAGTGGTAGATTCTGACAACTCAGAACCGCTCCTGACAACTCCTAAAGAAGCATAAACAAAACATGAAGTTCAATAAGAAGAGTCTGTAGATGCTCCTGAAAGCGTCAGTCGAGTTCCTGAAGAGCTCCTGAGAGCTCCTGAAAGCTCTCGATGGCTCCTGACAGCTCTTGAAGCCGAAAGATAGTTAGCAAGATAGTCAAGCAGACTATCATAGTCAGCCAAAGGATTGGCTCCTGAAGGTACCAGTCGAGCTCCTGAGAGGCCCTTGAGAGCTCCTGAAGTTGGTAGACAGTCAGGAAGATTGTCACAGACAGTTAGGAAGATTATCATAGACAGCCAGAAATTTGGCTGAAGTGAGCTTCGGACGAGCTTCTTAAGTTTTTTGAGGAGCTCCTGAAGGGCTCCTTAAAGCTCCTAAAGTGAGTAGACAGAAAGGCAAGTAGCCAGAGACAACTAGAAGATTGGCTCCCGAAAGCTCGATTGACTCCTGAAGAGCTCTTGAGAGCTCCTAAAGGCTCCAGAAGACCTAAAATCGCCGATAGAGCTCCTGAAAGCTCCTGACAGCTCCTAAACTTTCCTGTTCAGCATAGTAGCAACAGCAGTGAAAGTTCAGAACCACTTCTCGCCTCCCTAATGCCAAAGAAGACCAAGAGTCTAAGGGAGATCTACTAGAATGAAATGTACGATGAAGAATTTGATGAGAGTGTGAATTTTGTATTATTTTCTCATGGTGATCCAATTTATTTTGAAGAAGCTGTGAAAGAGGAGAAATGGTGTGAGGCAATGGATGAGGAGATAGATGCAATAGAGAGGAACAACACATGGGAGTTAACAGATTTTCCTCCCAACAAACTAGTTATTGAGGTGAAATGGGTCTACAAGACCAAGTGCAACATCGAAGGAAGGATAGATCGGCATAAGGAAAGATTAGTTATCAAAGGGTACAAACAATAGTTTGGGAGAGATTACAATGAGACATTTGCACCTATTGCAAGGATGGAAACTGTGCGGGCAGTCATAGCAATCATAGCCCAACACATGTGGAAGGTATTTTAAATGGATGTGAAGTCTGCCTTCCTTAATGGAGTGTTGAAAGAAGAGGTTTATGTGGAGCAACCATTCAGATATGAAGTTCCGGGTCAAGAACACAAGGTGTATAGGTTGAAGAAGGCTCTTTATGGGCTGCAGCAAGTTCAATGGGCATGGTACAACAAGATTGACTCATATTTGATGAGCAACGACTTTAGCAAAAGCGATGGTGAGCCCACTCTTTAGATCAAGGCAACAAATGTAAGGTTTTGATTGTTGTCCTGTATGTTGATGATTTAGTTTTTACTGGGGATGATGATTTTCTCATTGTTGATTTTAAAGAGGCCATGAAAAAAGAGTATGAAATGACAGATTTAGGTCTCTTGAGATATTTTTTAGGCATAGAAGTAAAACAAATGCATGATGGTATATTTATCTCTCAAGAAAATTATGCAAATGAGATCTTGAAGAGATTTATGATACTTGAAAGCAAGCCTGCCCAAACTCCAACAGCCATAGGTCTAAAGTTGAGCATGGAAGATTGCAGTAGCAATGTGGATCCAACCCTATTTAAGAGTTTGGTTGGAAGCTTAATATATTTAACTGCAACTAGGCCTGATATAATGCACAGTGTGAGTCTTATTTCCAAGTTTATGGAGACTCCACGAGACACCCATTGGAAAGCAAGTAAAAGAATCCTAAGGTATGTGAATGGCACCAAAGGATATGGCATTATGTACACATCAGCAAATGAGTTTGGGCTAGTTGGTTACACTGACAGTGATTAGGCAAGAAGTTTGGATGATAGGAAGAGCACATTGGACTGTGTTTCATTTGGGTTCGGGAGTCATCTCATGGGCTTCCAAGAAGCAACCTATCGTTTCCCTATCTATAGTAGAGGCTGAGTATATAGCAGCGAATGCAACAGCATGTCAAGCTATTTGGCTGAGAAGAATCTTGGCAGATTTAAGAGAAGAACAAGAGGATGGAACAATAATTTTCTATGATAATGTTTCATCGATAACTTTAACGAAAAATCCTGTGTTTCATGGAAGAAGCAAGCACATTGAAATCATGTATCATTTTATTAGAGAATTGGTTGAGAATGGTGAAATTAAAATGGCATTTTGCAGGTTTGAGCAGTAGCTAACAGACATATTCACCAAGCCTTTGAGCAATGACAGTTTCAAGCGCCTAAGAACTAGATTGGGCGTTGTTGATTTGGATCAAGATTGATCTCGTTTTGTCGGCTTAGGATCAAGGGAAAGTGTTGGAAAATTAAATGCTCCTGAGCCTCTTCCCGTTGCCACTTACTTGTCAGGGGAATTTGATGCCTGTAGTTGAAAGATTGTTTTGGGGATTGCCTTCCCCACTTGCTCTTAATGTGCACCTAAAGACAAAAAGGAATGAAGGAAGATTATTGAGTTAGTTAGAGAAGAGTCAATTGAGAAGACTTAGTTTGAGTTGAAGAATTTTCTATGCAGCAGCAGTCTGCAGATAGAGAATGTTTTCTGTGTGAGCTTCTAAAAGCTCCTGAATAGCAACAGCTGTTTGTTTTTGTGAGTGAGCAGTGATTGCCCCTGAAGAGCTCTGCGTAGCTCCTACCAGTGAGCTCTTAGTAGCTCCTAAAGTTTTCTATTTTTGGTTGAGCAGTTGATTGCTCCCAGCAGATTGTGATTTGTAGTTTAGAGTTAGCTTTCAGTAGTTTAAGTTTTATCTTTTCTGTATTGTTCATTTCCAGTTATTGAATAGAAAGAAAAGTTGCATGTCTCCAAGTTTATTCCGCATTTGTGTATTTCCAGTTTGGCTGGAAAATAGTGCAGCAGCTCTGTGGCTTTCGTTTTGTTTAAAAATTTGTCATGAACACGATATTCACTTATAAAACACATCATATATAGATGAATTTAAGAGAACCACATGTTAGGAAAAAATCTTAGGTTTAAATGGTTTAAAGAAGCCATAGATCAAATTCCAAGTAGATTGGACTCTAGTACAACACTAAAAAAAATGATTGTGACTTTTTTGACATCACAATAAAAGATAGCAAGTACAACTTCCAATTGAATAAATTTAGATCCAATGAGAAAAACTCGTAAAAAATAAACCAATAAAATTGAACAAGTTTTAGTTCCTCTTACTAAAGAGAAATCTATGCTATAATTATAATTTTTCAAAGAAAGATTTTGGTCAAAAGTTAAGTTATTTTTCCTACTAATAAATTCTTTCTTGAAGGTGATTGCATTCCTTTTAATTTTTGTTCCTATCATTAGCTAGTACATTATAGCATCTCTTACATTTAAATTTTAACTCAAAACATATAATATTAACAGCCATTAGTTGAACTTTGATGGCGCAAATCCTGACCTCTGGATGCCGGGTGTGCTATCAGGATGTGGAACGGTAACTTTGTTGGCAGACTGGCCATTCCTTTGGATGAAGACACTAACAACGTTGCAGAATTCAATGCTCTAATCCATGGACTTTTACTATGCAGGGATCTTGAGTTAGAAAAAGTAGAGATCGAGGGTGATTCTGCATTAATAGTTAATGCGATAAGAACAGGAACATTCCTAGTTGGAAATTGAAGGCAATGCTGGAGAGGGGGCTGGAACTGCTGAAAAGCTTTGAGGCCATTACAATTAACCACATTTTCAGGGAAGCCAATAGTGAAGCGGATGAACTGGCAAATTGGGCTGCGGATGGGAAAGTTTTTGGATCCATTGGACCGGGGTAGAAACTGGAGGAGTCTTGGGACTATGACTGACGCTGGGTACATTTGGGTGACTTTCACTTCTCAGTTGTAGTCACACTTTATCTGGCTATATGGTTGTATGGCTTTTCCAGTGGGAGATATTGAGTGTCCAACTGGAGTGCTCGGAATGCTGCCCCAACATAGTAGGGGTCTCGGATGCTAAATATTTGTGGATGGGGTTATATATACTGTCAACTGTTCTCCCAACAGCCCTAATGGTTATTGCGTGTGGTCCTCCTTTTTAATTTCACACTGGACAGCAGTTGTCTGAGTGTTTCTACAGTTGTGGCTGAGGGAGTTGAGTGGGATTCTCTCAGCTCTGGGACCAGTGCAGATGTATTGTCACCCCTGATTTTGAACCTGGTGGTTTGCTGCTAATGTAAGTGTGTAGGGCCTTTAATTTTAAACCAGAGAAACCAAATTTGTGACTGCTGGATGGATTCATTGCTTGTTGCGACCAGTTTTTGGCTATTCGTTGAGGCTTGCCTTCTCTTAACGACACGACAACAAATGAACATGCTCTCATTACTGATAAAGGAGGAGCGACTTAGGCTGGTATTGAACTCAGAGGGAAACCTGTTTTTTCTCTAAACCGGTGGAAGAAATACTGGTTGGAAACACCCAAATCAAAGGACCGGTGGCATAAATATTGGTTTCTGCTTTTCAAATGCATTTTGAGTGGAAAACTTGGCCATTGAGGCAATGGAGGATCGGGTCTTCAAGAAGGTTTTTGTTATGGTTGGGTTCTTTGTCCGAAGCTCGGACCCCCTGTTGATCTCATGTAAAATTTATTGATTATAACAATATAACTCCTTTCGCAGCTTTGCTACGTGTTATCGAGCAAAAAAAATATCAACCTTCTAAAATTATTATGAACTTTAGTTAGGGTAACAATAAGATAATTTCAATTAATATTTATTTTCTACAATCTTGACACATATTTTTTAAATATAATAAATATATATTTAATATTAAATATTAAATAGTACTTCAATATTTTCATCAATAATTTAACATATAATAAAATTAATTTATTTTTTCTAATAATCGTTCTCTACAACTAACCCTTCATCTAGTGCCTTAGACTTACAACCTCCTCAATCTTAACTTTGTAGGCTTGTAGCCTAGTTTTTAAAGATCAAACATATAAATTAATTGTATAGCTTCTATACCAAACATTTTTTTAATGATTATATACCATTATTTTAGCTTAATCTTTTACAAGGAAGACAAGTAATTATTAGAATACATAAAAAAGATTAGCTTTTCTTAATTTTTTTTTAATCAATAAAGAATGGGAAACTACCTAGATATTATTCTTTTTAGTAAATAAGCACTATCTAGGGATAGCTCCCTTTCATCGATAATTGAAAAAAATATTACATGGGCTCATCAAAGCTTCAAATTACACACATTTATGCTCTCAAGCTTAAGCCATTAGCCAACTTTACCACCCGCATAGTCTATGTAGGGGAGAGCAAGTTCCCATAATTACTAACATAGGAATGGAAGGTCTCCATATTAATAAGCCATCGACCAACTCTACCACCTGCATAGTCTATGTAGGGGAGAGCAAGTCCCCATAATTACTAACATAGGAGTGGAAAGTCTCCATATTCTGCCTCTCCAACCCCTCATGAAATAACAACATTGTCTTAAGTTGTGATTTATTTTTTCTTATTGGTGCTCCTGCATTGAAAATGCTAGCAATGATTCTACTCTTTAGTGGGACTATAATCTAGCTTATTGTTTTTATTTCTTGCAACCTAGTTCTGGGGTTAATATGTCTTGGATGATCACCTACACCAGTTTTCCTTCTGTGGTAAAAAGATGATAAAAAAATAATAACAGGAAGTGAATCATACCTTGATTTGATGAATTTACATGGAAAGTGAGCACTAAAAAATAATAGTAGTTAAGGAGATGTCCAAAATCAAATTTGGATTTAGTTTTTACCATTTCAACCAAGTTGACATACTGTTTTAGAATGAAACCTTCCCAAATGAAGTTTTTCATCCTCTATAAGTATTGTAAAACATACCACTACAAACCAAAAAAAAACTATTGCTCAACCTTATATTTTGTCTCCCAAAATTGATATTTCTAGGGTGTAACAACAACTCATAAAGTCATTGTAAGGTGAAAGAAGTTGTGGTATGCACAAATAGTTTTAAAGGGAAATTTCTCATGATAATAATTTTTAGTAGGCAATGGAGAAAATAATCCTATATATAGGCAATGGAGAAAATAATCCTATATATTCTTAGTAACAATCTCTTCCAAAACTCTAGGGAAAGTGCACACTTGTTCAACACCTATTTTCATTGGATATTTACATCTTATATATTATAGAGACAATTTTCATTAAATCATTTGTCACTATTGTGACATACATGTTTTGTCAAGACTCCCAAAATAGCTAAAGTATTTCTCTCTAGTGTATATAAAGCTTACATGAAAATAAACTTGATAGAAAGAATAAACCTTAGATGAAAGAACCTTGTCTAGTTTTTGAGACTACATTCACCTTATTATCTATTAATGCATGAAGTTGATAAAACTAAATTTAAATTTGTAAGTATTACTTCTGGTTTTGATTGTGTTCAAGTTTTTGCATCAATGTTTGGGATCACACTCCGTGATCCATCATCAGAATAATAGAAAGGAAAGGATGGAAAGAATTAAAAAATAATAACAAGACACAAAAGAAAGAAAGAAGGAGAAAACTAAATTGCCGAAGAGAGCCAAACAATAAAAATTAGAAGAATAAGATAAAGATGAAAAGAAACAATAAATAGATCAAGATCACAATAAAGAAATAAAATAAAGAAAAATAAAAATCAAAACAAAAGGAACCACCGAAAAATACTATAAAGAAAAAGAAATATTGGAAGAGTAAAAAACAACTTTTAAAACAAAGAATATAATTTTTTTTATAAAGAATACAAAGAAACATTAAAGAACAAAATAACCTAAAAATTACTATAAAGAAAAAGAGAATTGGAAGAGGAAAATTAAAAGCAATGATAAATAGAAGGAAAATAAAAAGCAAATAAATGAAACAAATAGATGAGAAATAATAATAAAGATAAAAAAAAATAATCTAGTCTAAAGGTAAAAAACAAGAAATAGAAGATAAAGCAATAAATATAAAAAGAACAAATTAAAGATATTTAAAAAAATAAATTATAAGAAGACAAAAAATAGAAACAAAAATGAGAAAAAATAAAAAAACACCAAAAAATGAGAAGAGAAGAGGAGGAAAAAGACCTAAACTAAAATTCAAAAAAATGCAAAAAACTTTGGAAACTAAATGATAATAAATAAATAAAACAATTGAAATAAAAAGAAGAGAAAGGAAGAAAAATAGACCTATGCTAAAAGGAAAAAAAATGCACAAATCAAGGAAACACAAAGGGAAGCAATTAAATAAAATAACTAATAGACAAACAAAAAGAAAGGAGGAACATTAAACCCATGCAAAAATAAACAATAAGGAAGGGGAAAAACATGCAAAGTAGAAAGGCAAGGAGGAGAGAGGAGGAAACATGATAGGGTTAAGGTAGGGGGATGGGGTTGGGGTGTCAGGGAGGCAAGAGGGCCCAAAGCCTAGGAATAAGATGGAAAGTAAAGACCAACAAGGAGGAGCAAGGAGGACGAACAAGAGAAGGGGAGGGGAACGAACCCAAAGCGAGGAGCCAAGTCATGGTTGATGGTGATGGCGGTTACTGAGACTAGACAACAAGGGTTTCCAAGAAGGGCTAAGACTCCACCCCTCATCACAATTAAGGTTGATGGGGTGATTGCTAGTTTCTATGGCTTCCAAAAGCTTCCTTTTGAAAAAAATATCTTCTTTGTATAAGATCTGTGTGTTTTCTAAACACATATGGTGTTTGGTTGAGAATGAGTGGTTGGCAAGGGAAGACTTAAGGATACGATCATGCTTGATGTTGGCACAACGCTCCTTAATTCTAGTGCTAAAAGAGCAACCTGTTTCACCTATATAGGGAGTGTCGAAGGAACAAACCACCTTGTAGACTCTAGAGTCAAGAAGAATATTCTTGGAGTCTTTTAGAGAGGGGATACAAATTTTCACCATTGAGAAGGGCTTGAAAGTGACTTTGAGACCTTTTTTGAGAAGAATCTTGGAGATTTTGTGGGGGATGCCTTGAATATAAGGAAGGTAAGTGCTAGGGAAAACCTCAAGTTTGGGAGGTATGGAGTTGGAAAAGAACCTCAACTTAACTTGGTTGAGGGCTTTCAAAATTTTCTTACTTGTGTACCCATTTAGGGTAAAGACTTCACGAAGATGGGCCAACTCTTGGTTAAGATTGTCTTCATCACAAATCCAATAAGCCCTCATGGTAAGAGTTTTAAGGACACCACTCTTTTGGTTAGGGTGGTGATGAGAAGAAGAGTGGAGGTAAAGGTTGGTGTGGGTCGCTTTGCGAAAAACATGACGACCCAAAGAACCATTTAATTTTTTGATGAGCAAGATGTCAAGGAAGGAAAGAAGACCTTCAGATTCAAGATACTTAGTGAAGGAGATGCAATGGACTAAGCTATTTAGATGAGCATGGAATTCTTCTAACTTTCCACGACCATGAGGCGAACAAACGTTAGTGTCATCTACATAACACTTCCACCATCGTGGTTTAAGGGGGAAGGAGGAAAGGGCCAAATCTTCAAAATGCTCCATGTAAAGGTTGGCTATGATTGGAGAAATAGGGGAACCCATAGCTATGCTATCCACTTATTCATAGATCACACCTTGGAAAGAAATAAATGTGGATTTCAAACATAACTCAACAAGGGAGGCAACCTCATCATTTAACTTCCGCCTAACAATCTCAACTGAGTTAGGGATGGGAACCTTGGTGAATAGGGAGACAACATCAAAGCTTACCAAGAGTTCATTGTTTTCAAGCTTAATGTCCTTGATGAAGTCCACAAAATGGTTGGAATCTTTGATGTAAGAATCATATTTACCCACAAGAGGAGATTAATTTGGAAAGGTAGGATGCTAAATTGTAGGTAGGTGAGCCTATGATGTCCACAATGGGTCTTAATGGGATGCCGACTTTGTGAATTTTTAGAACACCATAAATTTGAGGCGTCACTTTTTTGGTGGGAATAAGATGCTTCTTAGTGGCATCATCAAAAGATGAGCAAGCTACAGCTGATTTCACCTTCTTTAGAATTTTGGAGCATGGGTTGCTAGATAAAATTTTGTAGCTCACAACATCAGAAAGAAGCTCAAGCATTTTGGTGATGTAGTCTTGCTTGTTCATAATGACCGTGACATTTCCACACAAAAGAATTTGAGATATTGATTGACTGAACTTTGCAAAATTTAATTACTCATCAAAATCATCCTCGAACAATAATTGCATGACAAGAACTAATATTAATTAAATTACATTAAAATTTCATGAACTAATAATAATTAAATTACAACAAAATACTTTCAAATGAGAATAAATTTACCATCACCGCAAGAACATCTCACTATCTCATGTATGATTTGTAACTGCCATTTAGGAGTTAACTCTTGAAATCATATATTGTTACTTGAGATCATCGTATTGATTTTGTCATATATCCAGAATCTTGGAATCTGGCGTATCCGAGTAATAAAACAAATAAAAATATACGGTGCTTACAAAGCAGATTAGGTGTTAAGATGTGGTGTCTGAGCTATATAAGTATTAATCGTTTGCTCACAGAATCCATTACTATCTTTTGAACATCTGTAGTTGCTTAAATGGCAAAGGGCGTATATCTGTTTCTCGCCTTTTTACTGCTCACAACTTCTGGTAATATTTATTCTTATTCTCTTCAATATTAGCAGATTAATTCAATGGATTTTATTTGTTGTTACGAAAGAAATTTTTTGTTTGTCTTTGAATTTTTCTATAAAATCTCTGAAATACTTACTGATTTGTGATATGGTGAAGTTTGAATGGGTCAATTCCCTGGATATTGTGGAAGGTTGAGCGGTGAATTTACGGGGCAGTGCGTGATATGGAGGGAAGAAGAGTGCGAGAATACGTGCAGAGATGCAGACTTTGCACTTTGCGATTGGAGATGGGAACGGAGATTGGCTTGTGTGTGTTTTTATCGCTGTTAGAATACAACTGTAGTGATCCACTATGTTTAGGTGTTTATTTAGACCCTAACTTTTATAAGTGTGATAAATAAATAACAGTCTAAGTTTATCTAAAATAAGATATTGTAATGATTGTGTACTTATTATGTAAATTACTTGTTACAATTTTTAAATTTTTAATTATATGAGATTTTTAGTATTCCATTAAGTTATGGAATGTTATTTTTTTATAATTGACATGTTTTATAAATTTATTTATTTTTAATTGTATTTTCAGCATATTAAAATCTTTAGTTTATGGAGTGTTATTTTTCTTATTAGTAATTTTGCTATTTTAATATGAACTTGTTAAATTGTATTTTGTATATGGATATTGGTTTTATTGGGTTTCAAAATTAAATGATTCATAACACCCTGTGATGATTTGGAATGAACTTTAACTTTTTACTTCATGTAGTAATATAACCTATAGAATAGAGGAGAGGGGCCAGTAATCTTGCCCGCTAACTTTGTCAACATGTAGCAATGAGAATCTCATCATGCAACTTGCCACATCAGCACATCTATTGAGATGAGAAATGTTTAAAATTTAACTTTTTAAAATTTCCATCAGAACTTCCTATTTTTCCCCTCTAATATAACCTCTAATATAATTGGAGCCATTATTGTTTTGTGTTAGTGTAATGGAGGATGAATATAACCTCTAATATAATTGGAGCCATTATTGTTTTGTGTTAGTGTAATGGAGGATGAATATAACCTCTAATATAATTGGAGCCATTATTGTTTTGTGTTAGTGTAATGGGCCTCCTCTGTGTAGAGGTAGCCTCCAAAAATAGGCGTATGCCGCTGTGAGTGGGCAACACACGGTATTCTTTAGTAAAAGGCGAAAGAATAGTTCGCTCTGTGTTGAACACACGGCTCCGTGAAGAATATGACTGACGTGTTGGATTATAAATAGTATGTCCATTCACCTTTCTGTACGTGAGGAAATGAATGTGGGAGTAAACCTCAAAGTAAACTGTAGAGGGCATTTGTGAAACGTAGGAGATAGACAGCAAATGGAATTTAAATCAATTCAAACTTGCTTAAAATATGGTTATGAGATTTAGCAAAAAGTAGAGTAACTTCACTTCATGCGGGGATAGCTCAGAGTTGGGAGAGCGTTAGACTGAAGATCCTAAGGTCGCATGTTCTATTTACGCTCACTGCATCAAATTTGGGCTTAAGAAGCACCTGCATGATTGCAGAGGAAGAAAAAATATATTTGATCAAATCCAGGGATTAAATTTTTCTTAGCCTTGATAGCTAAATCATAGGATTTGGTAAGAGTTTGACCTCTAGAATTTGAATCATTACTAAAGTTTTAGAATTCAAAGATTTCATAAAGTATATAAATGCAAAAATTGTAGGTGGTGGGATGTTGATTAGAGATCTCTTTCAAGAATTATTGAACCATAAGTGTATTAGCTTCTTGATTGACATGTGAAATACTAAAGGAGAGAGTTGGTATTAACCTTCTCTTAGAATTTATTGAAGAGGAGATCACCAAGTTGATTGCAAAATGATTTTTCTTGACTTATTTGGTTGTGGGTTGATCTCTACTCTTTCCATTTACAATATATGAAACCTTTAAAGTTATAGTGCATGAAAATGTACAACAATATATACGTAAACCTTATAAATAAATTTCAAACACTCATGAAGTATGAAGGGGGTGGCTTGCATAATGTGGATTCATAAATACTCTAACAATAAATTATAAGATAAGTGCCTCAACGTCACATGGAATTACACATCCAATATAACGAGTCCTAATGAAATGGTAAAATAATAGTATCAATATCTTGGAATGGAGCTTTCCCCAAGCTAAGCGCGCTTGAGTTGGAGTAGTACTGGGATGGGTCACCTTTTGGGAAGGCCCAATGCTTCACATCTATGAGCATTACCTAGATACAATGAGTGCTAAGAGGACCATTCATTATCATGAGAGATGGGTTTTTGTGAACCACTACTTGTTAGAGTGATAGGTTGTTTACTTAATTAATTTAATCGTGTTGATTAATTAATTAAGTCAATTTTACTTTATTTCACTTAAGCTAAACTTATGAATCTTTATTTATGCATTATTAAATTAGGAATGTTGTCTCATTCATTATGATTCTGACACTTGTCACATGCCAATTTAATCATTTTCCTAGGGTTCTCACTTTAGGGTTTTGATCTCCTTTCTTAAGGATTGATTACTTTGTAATTATTAACTTCTCAAGTAATGCATTTTTTGCTTTATGTTTGCAGAGCACCATTCTTGTGTCTCTTGATCTCCTTTGGTGACAGGTTATTTGCTTGCAGGTGTTCATTAGGATATGTGAGGTTGGATTATCAACTTCTATATGGTATCAGAGCTCCAGATCTGCAAGTTTTTTGTTCCTTTTTTTTGTGAGATCTTGCCTTAAAGTAGTTTTACAGTGCACCCAGGGTCAAATCAGACCTCTCCATTAAATCCAAAGCTACCAGAATAGTCAAGATTGACCTTTGTTTTGTCAAAATTAGCTTCCGTTTGTCAGATCTGTGAGGGTTTGAAGAAAGGGCTTTTTTGCTAGATCCAGGGGGTGCCTAATTTTTCAGAGCGTTTTGAGCCCAAAAAAACTTCACCATTGTATTCAGAAGGCCCAAAAACCCCTATTTCCATATATAATTTGTCAATTTTGGAGCAAGTCACCCCGAGGCAAAAAAATTTTCCCTGAGAAAGGGCTGTACGGCCTCCTACACACATCACGAGGTATGATTTTAGTAAAAAAAAAATCATTACTTTTTTTTGCCAAAATTTCAAGCATTTTTTAAAATGTAAATAAATTTGTGTTTTTTTTAAAAAATCTTTAAAAAAAATTTAAAAGCTTTAACACAATTTTTTTTTGTTTGTTTTAAAAAGTCAAAAAGGGTACCTAGGTACCTGTGTAGGTACTGCGTAGGTCCATACTTGCACAGGCCTGCATAGTGTACCTGCATCCTATGGGAAAAATCCATATTTTAAAAAAAAAAAATTATTACAAAAAATTTACTGTAATTTTTATTATTTTTTATTTTAAAAATCATTGTAATATTTTTTTTATTGTTTTTTTTAAAAGCAATTTTTTTCAATAAGTCCAATTGTGCAAATGTGCCGATGGTCATTTGTCCGTCAAATTTAGGCTTACAATTTTGCTGCGACGACCGTTTGGCTATCAAATTTAATGTCGCAAACTATGATTTTTGCCCTTTGAGAGCTGTTTTCTTCCGGAGGCCATAACTTTTTCCCATAGTGTCAAATCTGGAAAACGAGATATCGTCAGAAAGAGGATTCAAAGTACTTTCTAGTGGTGTAGGTACTTTTTGGAGTTTTTTTTTACATCCCTGTTATTTCCAGTCAAAGTTAGATATTCTTTTCTAGAGTTTCCTTTAGTGTTTTCGGCATAACTTTTGCATATGATGTCGAAAATGGGAAAACGAGATATCGTCGGAAAGCTATTTCTAAGATCTTCACAGTGGTGTAGGTGGTTTCTAGATTTGATTTTTTTTTTAATTCCAAAAATATTTCTTCTCAGCTGTTGTATTTTTTTGACCTTATGGGCTCACATTGCATGTATTATCATCTGTAAATGCACTGAAATAAAGTGCCTCAACTTTGTATGTGTAGTATTAGGATTTTTTCACATCACTTTGTGCCTTATTGTAGTCGCACTATGATATAAAGTTCCATGGGAGTTGATTTTTTCCTTTCTTTTCCTTCATACCTTTCTCATGCGTATGTGACTTTTGTTTTCACATTCTTTCTATCTGCTTGTACTTTCGTGATTGCACTCTCAGATGTTCTTGGTTCCTCTTCATGCACTACTTTTAGGCATTCAGTTTTAGTGTACCTGTCACGCCTCTCCCTTCTCAGCATTATGGGGGCGTTTCTACTGTTGGTGTTAATGCTTCTTTGGTTTCTCGTTGGAGTGAGCTATGTATATAATATTTGTTCCTATGTACTAGGCAGATGCAGTGGCTGGTTACCCATGCATTTCAGTGAGATGGAGCACTTACCATATGGACACTCATGTATTCCTATTTTCAGCTTTCAGCAGTCATTCTACGATAGTGTTTGTAGCTTCTTCATACTTCAGTGGTGTTTTCCATGTTCATCCTTTGTTCCTATCTTCTGGAGTTCAATTTCTTCTTGATTGGAGGCTTCTTCGTCCTTCACTCTTGTTCGGAGGCTTCTTGTCCTTCACTTGTATTTATCTCTTTTGGAGAGGATTTTTTCCCACAAGGTTTTGGGTGATCCCACAATAGTGGTTTACAATTTTTGGCCAAATTGGACACTTAAATTATTATTTTTAACTAAATCTTCACATTCGGGCACCTATAGCGACTAAACTGTGAGGAATTTGAAAATGATGCAAACTAGAGTCTCGCCACATTTTATCTGTAGATTCTAAAAATATTTTTTTCAAAATTTTTGGAATCATATTGCACTTCTTTTTCCATCTCCCACGAAAATTGGTTTTTTTCAGAAAACAACATTTTAAAAAAGTGACGCACACTGTATAACACAACTTTTTTTCAATAAAGGATAAAATTCTAATTCTTTCGAATTTAGATTTGTAACTCTGATATCTAGTGCTTCCACTTGGTTAGATAGCTTTTTATTGGATATTTTTTCTTTAATCAAGTTTTGAAGTCAAACCAATTACAATTCAGACATAACACAACCATATAATGCGTAACATTTTTTCTATATATCGAAATTCTTTTTTTTATGCTTGATCAAGGACTTCGAATATCTGGTGCACTCATATTTTTTTAATTTTTTTTTGATAATCAGCTATTTTCCATATGGAACATAGACCTTCATTTTCAATGAAAACCTATGTTTAATAAACTCAAAAAATAAATACATAATAAAAATTAAAACATATTAAAATTATATTCGTTGGATAGCTCATTTTGAGGACTACCTGATTCTAGTTGGGTTTTTGAAGACTCCTCCATTTTCATCCTCAACCCAAGCTTTTAAGCATAAAAAATTAGGTTTTTTGTGAACAATTTCAAAAATCAAGGAAAAAGGGGGTTCTAACGAACCCCCAGGGGTTCGAGCTAACTAGGGTTCATTTGAACCCCCTTCAATATGCGTTTTTATTTTTTTTTTTGGTGGTAAATGTGGGCCCGGGCACTAACAACAAATTGCTGAACACTAGTTCGATCGAACCCCTTTTTGGTTCAGTCGAACTTGTAGGTTCATTCGAACCCCTAAAACCAATTTTTTTTCCATGGGGTCATTTTTTCTTAGTTTTCCTTCCTCCATCAAATTGTAAACCACTATTGTGGCTTCACCCTTTTCTCCTTTTCTCCTGCTGTGAGAGATCTTTTGCATCTGTACATGGGTACCTCATCTGGCCTTGTTTGTTGGGACACATCTTTGCTTTCATGCATTTTGTCCTTAGTTTCTTAGCTTCTCGCTAAGTTCATCTTAAAGGGGGTTGTTAGAGTAATAGGTTGTTTACTTAATTAATTTAATCATGTTGATTAATTAATTAAGTCACCTTTACGTTATTTCACTTAAGCTAAACTTAAGAATCTTTATTTATGCATTATTAAATTAGTCATGTTGTCTCGTTCATTATGATCTTGACACTTGTCACATGCTAATTTAATCCTCTTCCTAGGGTTCTCACTTTAGGGTTTTGATCTCCTTTCTTAAGGATTTATCACTTTGTAAATATTAACTTCTTAGGTAATGCATTTTTTGCTTCATATTTGCAGAGCACCATTCTTGTGTCTCTTGATCTCCTTTGGTGACAGGTTATTTGCTTGCAAGTGTTCATTGGAATTTGTGAGGTTGGATTATCAACTTCTACACTACTCATAAAACATGGGTCAATGAGTTTGACTCAAAAAACTACATGGTTTTGACGCACTGTCAACAATACTTCCTACTTATCAATTTAGAATGTTATCTATTTAAAATATTTTTAATATGTAAATTACTTGTTACAATTTTAACCCTTTAATTATATGAGATTTTTAGTATTAGATTAAGCTATGGAATGTTATTTTTTATAATTGACATGTTCTATCAAATTTATTTATATTTAATTGTATTTCTAACACATTAAAATCTAAAGTTTATGGAATGTTATTTTTCGTACTAGTATTTTTTATTTTAATATGAATTTGTTAAATTGTATTTTGTCTGTGTATATTGGTTTTATTGGGTTTCAAAATTAAATGATTCATAGCATCTTGTGATTTGGAATGACCTTTAACTTAATCTATGATTAGAATTTTCTATTTCGATTTATAACATTTGTGATTTCAGGAATAGTTTATTATTTTTGTTTGATCTTAGATAGGAAGGAATGGAACATAAATTTTGGTTTATTATAAAATCTTGAGTTTTCACCTAATTACAATTGAGATATGGGTAATCTATGCACATGAAAAAATTGGATCTAAACTCTCACTAAGCTAGATTCTACATAATCCAAGGGGTTATTAAGTGCTTAAAATAAAAACTTTACATTCCAAATGTGAGTCACTAAGTAAAATTTTAGCTAATAAGACTTTGATCCTATATTTTAGACTCTAGTTAACTGATGAGCACAAGAATGTGGTATAATTTGACTCTACCCTCCTTTTTGGAAGACCACATAGACATGGTGGCATCAAGAATAAATATTTTTATAAATCTGAAAGGTAAGGTTAGTCAATTATTTTATTTTGATAAGTATATTAGAATTAAAAAATTACAAGAACAACCCCTAACTTTATCCTTCCAAGAAAGAAGTGTTAACTCAAGATTGATATCAAGGAATCAATGATTCATAGTTACTCCAAAGAGCCAATAGTCACAAATGTTCTGAAGTCTACGATATTGGCTTCTAAAATTTTGGACCACAAATGCAAGTTTAGTATGACTCATTGTTGAATTAGGAACTTGATCATGTATTGAACAAGTTTATGATCTCTTTTATTTTAATATGTATTTGGCTTATTTAAAATTATATCACTTTTGGTTTATTTTCTAGGTGGTTCATAGGCCACTCCACTTATTTCAAGCACTTTCCATTTTTTCATTATTGTTCACTTGATCCTTGGTCACCTAGTATCAATTGATAGTAGCATATAGTTCTTCACACCCACTACCAATGTAGTCTTGTGTGGCCTAGTTCATTCAGTCTAACCAATCATTATATTTTTAAGTGCTCTTATATCACCACTTGTGTCTTTCCATTTTGTTTCATCAAAATTATTTCCCATGAATAGTCACAAACTCTACCACAAGACATGTGTCCATCACTCACTTGTAGTGCATCAACATAACAAAATAACCACTTCCAATGGGTGGGGAACGTTATTTACTCACTACAAACTAATCATTTGATGAATTATTTTTAGTGCACCACTATCGAATGAGCCTTGAGTTGTGATTCCTTCAATTATTTATCAGTTAATATGGGTTCAACCCCACCATGAAGTAAGTAAAAACAAGCTCAATACTATTCATATATATGGCCATACTTAAGAAATATATTTTAGATATATTTTACATCCCTTGCATGCATTCCTATCTTGCCGGTTAGACAAATAATCAGAAAAAGATTGAAGTATGTTAAAAAGAATTGTGATTTTGAACCAACTTATTGAATTTAAACACACTATAATTTTAAACAAACTTGTTGAATTTAAACACACTATTTTTTTCAACATGTATTTATGTAAATAAGTCACATGTGATTCAAACTCATGATGTATATTTTATCAATGCATGTATCATACATTTGGGTTGTATTCGTAAAATGGTGCTTTAGTATAGTAACTCACAATTATTTGAAAGTGAATAATATTATGAATATATTTTGACTAATCATGAATTGTATAGATACATGCATGTTGACCATACATACATATATTTCATGGGAATATGCATATTTTTTTATGGATCTTAGCTTCTTCTCTAGGAGACCATGTGGTGCAATATGAGTAGCTAGTGGTTGAACCAAACATGCTAGATAATTTAATATTTATCTTTTATTTTAATTATTAGGCTCTCCCACTATCAATATTTTTGGGCCTTTGCATCCACTATTAGATCAAAAATTTAAACTATGCCACCTCTCCCATTGGAATGATTCTAAGCTTGAAACTTGAATAGTATTTTGTATAACTATAGTGAGGCCATTTTGCATAACTTGAATATAGATACATGCATGTTGACCATACATACACATATTTCATGGGAATATGCATATTTTTTGTGGATCTTAGCTTATTGTCTAGGATACCATGTGGTGCAATATGAGTAGCTAGTGGTTGAACCAAACATGCTAGATAATTTAATATTTATCTTTTATTTTATTTATTAGGCTCTCCCACTATCAATCTTTTTGAGCCTTTTCATCCACTATTAGATCAAAACTTTAAACCATGCCACCTCTCCCATTATTATCCTATGTACAAGTATTTATGTACATATGTATATAATTTATAAGTGTCATATAGGATTGAAAGAGTGATAAGATAAGGGATTTGGTGAATAGAGGTAACTTATAATCTAGTGGAGGGTGCTTCCATAATATAAGGTATTTGTATCATCAATAACTAAGAATATAGGTTATGTATCTAAGGAAGATTTTATTTACCAATAAATTAATTCAAGCAATCATGTGAATCTCAATAATCCCAATTATCTTACTATAATGATTAAAATTCATTTTAATATTAAAGCATACATGTGCATTTAATTATATGGTTTCATGTATTAATTTTTTATTTCAAATGAATTATAGCACACCATTTCTATATTTCTATGGAATATCCACTTGTTGGAAAAATTTCAACAAAAAGCTATAATAGAGCTTAAATATAATAGTCTATTCATGAGTAATAACACAAGGAGTGAGTGGAGTTGAAAGATATTTGGGGAAAAAATGATTTATGCCTAAAAAAATTCAATCCCCTTGAAATTTTCATAGTAAAGGTTTAGATATGTTGAAAAATTTGGAAAATGCTAAGATGAGTACCTAAAGCTATAGAGGTATCCTCTCTAGGGGAATTACTATAATAAGAGTAAAGAATGAGAAGAATGGATAAGAGGGTTTTAGAAAAAGAAGGACCTATTTGTTGTTGTAAAGATCAAACATACTTGCACATATAATGAATGAAATAAACTTGTTCTATATTGAAGGTCTAGACACTAGGGGATGATTGGTGAACTTGTACTTAATAGAATTATTATTTTCTAGATATTTCATTTAAATCATAAATAATTGATAATATATGTAATGCATCTACAATATATTTTATATACTAAGAAAATAATTCAGGAAATCGTGTGAATGCCAACAATTCTAGTTATTGTTGGAGAATGCCAAGATCAAAGAGAGCATGGAAAAACTTCCATAAGTGAATAAAATATGTACAATAGTATGTATATCAAATATAAATTGAAGAGTCTATCATACAATGGTCAATACTTGTCTTGGCATATATAGGCAAGGATGAGGAGGTGAGAAGGTAGGAGTGAAACTCTGATTACCCCTCTAGGTGTGAGACTTGCAAGCTCACTTGACAAGTGGGTGAGCAAGTGGAAAGTGTACATGAAATAGGTGTCTCAAGTCATGAGGACACATGTCTTAATGCTAGGAAGTGAGAAAAAAGCAAAAGAAGCTTAAATAAACTTAAGCTAGAAGTGAATAGGTCAATCCTAGAAAGGTGATATCCTATCTAGATGGAGAAAGACACTATTTACACTAACACCCCCTCCCTTAAGTGTAACTTAGGGAGTAATGTATGCAATAATTATGAGTCTCAAATATGAAACCATGTTAGGTACTCATGTACAAATATCTCATAAAGTGGAGTAAAGGAGAAAAATCCAGTGGGAAATAAAAACCACTCTAAAAGAGAAATGCAATGAAATAAAATGTACAAGTGAAGAAGAAGTGTTAGATGGAGAAATCATGATGACCCACCAAGGATTAATTCTAGCACAAAGTACAATGAATTTTCTCCCCATAAGAGAGAAAAGAGAGAAGGTCATGTGACCCCCTACAAAATATGAAGTAATGAACTCCATGTGAGGAAATACTTCCTCCCAAAACTGATAGTAGAAAGGTGATCCCACAATAGTGGTTTACAATTTTTGGCCAAATTGGACACTGAAATATTTTTTTAAAACTAAATCTTCACTTTCAGGCACCTATAGCAGCTAAACCATGAGGAATTTGAAGATGATGCAAACTATAGTTTCGTGAAATTTTTTCTATAGATTCTAAATATATTTTTTTCAAAATTTTTGGAATTAGATTTTCAGACTTCTTTTCCATCTCCCTCGAAAACTAAGCTTTTTTCTAGTAACATTTTTAAAAGTGACGCCACCGCAGAGTTAAACGCGATAACTTTTTCTATGAAGGATAAAATTCTAATTCTTTTCAAATTTAGATTTGCAACTCGAGTATATCTAGTGCTTCCACTTGGTTAGATAGTTTTTATTGAATATTTTTCTTTAATCGTTTTGACCAAACCAATTACAATTCGTGACATAGTGCCAATCGTGATAACGCAGCTTAAACTTTTCGGTATGTATCGAATTCATTTTTTTTCGTTAATCGCTGGACTCTAATATCCGTGCACTAATATTTTTAATTTTTTTTTAATAATCACATTTTTTCCACATGGCTGCATCAAAGAGCTTGATTTTCCTCAGGAAAAACCTTACATTCACAAAGTAAGAAATAAAATAAATATAATAATCAAATTATATTACCAAAATTATAATTTTTGGGCTTATAATAAGGACTACATACTTGAAAAGCATAATAATTTAAATGAATTCATTTGATCCCCCAAAAGGTAAATCAAAAGTGTTTTTTTATCAGCATTTTGATAGGCGTAAAGGAGACTCTGTTATAGGCATGGTTTCAAACTAGCAGGGTTCTATCCAAAGGGGTTTGATTTAAGGTAGTTTGATCAAACCCTGTTCAATTGGAATTGTTTAAATGGAACTTTTCAAGGCTTAAATCATTATATTTTCTAAAAATATGTGATTTCAGCCAAAATCAGTTCCTCCTAGAAATTGTAAACCACTATTGTGGCAGCACCCAATCTAGAGACCATGCATCCTCCCCTCAAGATGATGCATGTAGTGTCGATAGATGCTCGACACTATATTTTGAAGATGATCCATGATCGCTAAACAATATTTCTCCCCTTGGGAAGAAACAACACCATAAATATGTGCAAGATGACTTCCCATTCTGGATATGAATATGTAGGAAGTAAAATGAATATCTATGAATGTTGCACATAATCCAAAGACTGAAATGATGCCAATGATGCCTTCAAATGATTCTCAAATATCTCCAAGCCAATGCTAATATGTGACTAATGCTAATAAGATGGATTAGGTAGCATAGATGATTCTAGAGTAGGGGCCATGAATGTATGGTTATGTCTAGACTGATGTGAATTTGATACTCTTGTAGATGATGATAACTCATGAATGTCTACACAATATATCATGATAGAAGCTAATGTAGGTGAGGCAAGATAAAAATCTAAAGATGAAATGGTGATACAACTTCAAGAAATATGACATCAAATAGAAGGTGTGTGTCCTTAATAGTTTCATCCAAATCTATAAGGTGGGATTCTACAAATAAAGATGCTATGTTTTGTAGATATGCATCCCAATGTGGCGGATCTAGAATGATGATAACAATAACCTAATGCAAATAATAATTGAAACTCAAGAATGATTCAACACAAAATTCAGATGTTAAAACAAATGATATGGGAGATGAGATATCAATTCAACTCATCAGACTATATTGTTCATCCTTAAATGATGATGTCTCACAAGATGTTCAAGTGAGATTGGATGATGATTTTACATGTGTTGGAACTAGAGGATCAGGTAAGGAAATACCATGACTTAGAAGAGTTTCTCTAATTACTCAGTTTGAAAAAACTAACATTCTTTTGTTGTATGCTTTTTTTCCACAATATCCACATTTGATTTTTATTAAATATTAGAAGGATTACTAAGAATACTCAAATGGAAGGGATTTAGTGAGAGACATGATCACATGAACAAACAAACTAAAAAGTAGAAATACCTAGATTGCCCCTTGATCCAAAGAGCCCCCAAAAATGATTAACTTGTTGATTGTAATCCACCCCCATAACAATGTGCAAGAAATTTTTACAAGTTATGAAGATCGGATGCCAAAAATATTTTGTTTATAACTCACAAATATTTTTATAATTTTGTGGTAAAATGACAATCCAAATCTTAATTTTACATGAAAAATTAGATTCCACACGAAATTCTAATAGAAATGAAAAAAAGTTTACAAAAATTCGGTAAGTGGGGTGAAAGTTATGTCCCATCAAAATTTATTTACAAAGTTGACTTCAAAGGTTAAAAAAATTGCAATTAAACATCAACAAATCAAAAACGTCTTGATGCTAAACATCGGCACTGAAACTAGCTTTCCAATGGCTATTTACAATTGTAAATATGATTCTTCATTTACAAGTTATGAAAAAAAGGACTCCTCCCTTTACAAACATTAATTTTAGTTAGTCCTCAAGTCAAATAGGTAGCTGGTAGCTTAAAACTTCATGGTTACATAAGAAACTAACATTAAATGCATAGGTTAACCAAAAATAAATAAATCCTAACCATAGCAAAAAATGGCCTATATGAACCAAGTATTTATGAAATAAGTTAGATAGTCATGCCAAATGGAAAGATTAACAAAAATTTGGACTGTGGAGGAAGAAGGGAGTCATTGAGGTGTAGATGTTGTGAAGCCATGCTTTATGGGACATAATTGGTGTAGGAGCATAGGAGCAAATGAGCAATCAAAACCACCCAAAAATATTGGTTTGATCTTCTTCAAATTTTGTTTTTTTTTTGTTTGGTTCTTCTCTCTTTTGTGCAGTGTCTAAACCTCTTAAATTTCTTTAACGAGATATGGATGCTTTAGTGGAATTTGGTCAAATTTTTTATTTTCCATAGTCTTGTTCAACATGTATGCAAAATAAGGAAGCAAATACTAGTAGCTTATCAACACCACTTAATGGGAACTTTGTCTTGGTTGATGTAGAATCCCATCAAAGTATAACCAATTTGTCGATGTTGTAGTTACACTTTTGTTAGTAGATGCCAATTAAAGGAAATCAACTTGGAAATTCATTTGAAGGAGTAACAAAATTCTTGTTGGGATTTATTTGTTCATTAACTAGCAATGGTTGGTTATAATTAAAACTCTTCTTATAATCTGTTTCCTTTTACCTTTCAAAAACAAGGGTCGCGGTTAAGAGAATACATTTTTTGGAAGTCAAAAGCCAAAAAATTAAATCAAATTAAATCCAAAACATGAGGGGGCACACATAAGTGAATAGGGCACAGTTATGATTTGTGTAAAGATTGACGAGACTTTGGGAAGGCTGATCACATTCTAATCTGAATGTTGAATAAATGTTTTCCTTTTCATCTTGACTAAAAGGAATTTATGAAACAAAGAGAGGGCGCCAAATAGAAGATGGAAAGAGTAATAGAATAGAGCTTATGAGAATAAGAAGGGGTGGGTTGAAGAAGAATGTGGAGAGGAGGGAAGCATAGAGTTCCAAACATAGTGCAGGCAGTTGTAGAGAGAAAAGAGAATCCATGTGGTGAGAAGAAGGGCATGGGTAGAAGGAGGAGATGGTCTATAGAAGACCATGATGAAGCAAGGAATATAATTTGATGCACAAGAGTAAATGGATGTGTGTAGGATGTTTGAAAGTTGACCAAGAAAAGATAACAGAGGACTTCAAGCAGAGTTTAGTGTGCAATAAAGGTTCAAAAGTGCGCAGAATAGGGGATAGAAAGATTTGAGATGAGAGTGTAGTGAAGTGTGTGAGAATTGATACGAGAGATGATAATGGTTTTTAAAGAGAGGGAGCAAGAATTTATTTGTAATCTATTTTTAAAAACTTGTATTGTGGAATTCAAATAATTGTGTTGTGTGAATTTGAAAATTGATTTAAAAATCAAGTTGTTGTATTGCTTTTAGGTTCTTCTTTTGAGTAATTTTGAAATAAGGCAGGAAGGGAGGGGCTTCTTGCATCAATTGGTATTAGAGCGGGTAATCCTAAGTGTGAAGAGTATCCACGAGGATCTATGGGAGTGAGTAACAGTTGTGGAGAGCTTAAGAGAATTGTTGTGGGTGTGTGTGGAGTCCTGAACAATTGAGATCTGAGAGAGACAAGGTGTTGATTGAAAGAGATGCTACCCCCAAGAGGAAGACCCATATTAGAGGTAGTGCTGGAAATTTTTTGAGACATGATAAGAAAGATATCATAAATGATATAAAAAACAAGGTGAGATTAGTTGTTGGTAATGCAAGAGATTTAGAGAATGAGGAAGAAAGTGAAGAGGAAGAATAGGGAAGAGAAGAAGAACAAGAAGAATGACTAGAGGACGTCAGACAAGAAAGATTTTTGAGGGCTCTTTCAAGAATTATGAAGAGCAATAAAATGGATGTGCTGAATTTTTTTGGAAGATTAAATCCGAAAGAGTTAATTGATTGGATAGGAGAGCTGGAGGAATACTTCAAAATGGAGGAAATTAGAGACCCACAACAGGTAAAGGTATCCCAAATGAAATTGATAGGGTGTGTTGCATTATGGTGGAAATGGTTGTAGAGAGAGCAAGAAATGGATGAAAATCCCTAGATAATGAGGTGGAACCAGATGGTGATGAGATTAGAACAAATTCATACTTGGAGATTATGAAATGGAGTTATTTAAAAAGTTGTAAAATTTGAAGCAAAAAGATATGAGTGTAAACGATTACATGCAAGAGTTTTACAAGTTGGCTATTCAATATGGAAGGCATGAAATTGATAGGGAGAAGGTAGCCAAGTATGTGAATGTCTTGTGGTTTAATATTTAGAATGTAATGAGTATGCTAAAAATTACTACCATGGAGGAAGCATACCAATATGTGTTAAAGGTTGAAGGGAAGTTAATGATGAAGCAATTAAACAATTCCAAAAGTCAGGGAATATTTGCAACTGAAAAGGGATAAGTGAGCAATGACAAAGTAAAGCAGATTGAAGAAGAATTCAAGCCCAAGTGGAGTAAAGAGGTGGGCCATAACACCAAAGAAAATGAGGTATCAACAAGAGGATGTGGTAGTAGCAATAGAGGATTCCCATATAGATGTTACCAATGTGGAGGATGTGGTAGTAGCAATAGAGGATTTCCATATAGATGTTACCAATATGGAGAAGTTGGTCATCATGTGTATGAGTGTCCTCAAATACAAGAAGGCAGTGAAAAGAGTGCAACAAGAAACCACTTAGCACAAGAGGATGAGGAAGGGGATGTATTACTGAAAGGTGAAGACCTGAAAGAACGTGAATGTATCATGATGAGGAGAGTGTTAGTGAACCCAAAGGTGGTGGAGGAGGAACCATCCCAAAGAAAGAGTTTCTTTCAAACTGTGTGCAAGGCTGGAGGTAAGTGCTGCAAAGTTATAGTAGATAGTGGTAGTATAGATAACTTAGTTTTAGAGGAGATGGTAGAAAAGCTAAGTTTGAAAAGGAGTAAGCATCCTAGCCTATACAAAGTTTCTTGGTTGCAGAAGGAGCATGAAATGACTGTGAGAGAGCAGTGTTTAGTTAATTTTCAGATTGGTTCTTATAGAGATAAGGTGTTGTGTGATGTAATGTTTATGATTGCTTGTCGTGTGTTATTTCCCTAGGCCATGGAAGTTTGATAGGGAGGCCATCTATGAGGGTAGAAAGAATGTTTATACCGTCTAGAAAGATGGAAAAAAGTATATGTTAAATTCTTTGAAGGAGAAGGAGAAGCAGACTAAATAATCTAGCTCTATTATTTGTTGTAGGGTGGAGAAACAAAAAATAGAGGAAGAGAAATGGAGTGATTATAGTGATTTGTAGCCATTCAAAGGGAAAATTTCAAAAGGAAAGGGTGAATTTGATTCTAATTTATTGTAGCAATGTAATAAAGGAACAAAAAGTAGCAGCCCAAAAGAATGTGGTGGTCATCAATGTGGATAGTTTGTGTTAGGAAGTTGTTTAGAGAAATAGGAGAACACAAGTGGAGGTGGCTTGAGAGTTGATATTGAGCCAAAGAGTAGAAGAGGGAAGGCTCTTGTGGACAGGGAGCTACTGTGGATCAACAATAAACATGGAATTACCAACTCAAGGAACATTTCACTTACCCGGCGTGTCTGGTGTAGGAGCACGTGGGAAAACGGGTGATCAACACCACCCAAAAATATTGTTGGTTTGATCTTCTTCAAATTTTGGTTGTTTTTTGTTCTTGTCTCTTTCACACAGTTTCTAAACCTCTTAAATTTGATGCTTTAACAAGATATGGATGCTTTGGTGGATTTTTTTCAAATTTTGTAATTGCCATAGTGTTGTTCAACATGTATGCGAAATCAAGAAGAAAATACCGGTAGCTTATCAACACCGCTTAGTGAGAAATTTTTCTTGGTCGATGTAGAAGCTCATCAAAGTATAACCAATTTTTTGATATTGTAGTTACATTTATGCTAAAAGATGCCAATTAAAGGCAATCAATTTGGCAATTCATTTGAAGAAGTAACAAAATTCTTGTTGAGGTCGATCTGTTCATTAATTGGAAATGGTTAGTTATAATTAAAACTCTTTTTATAATCTACTTCCTTTTACCTTTCAAAAAAAAGGGTCGTGGTTAAGAGAATACATTTGTTTTGGAAGCCAAAAGCTAGCAAGTTAAACCAAAATAAAATCCAAAACATGAAGGGGCACACAAAAGTGAATAGGGAAGAGTTGTGATTTGTGTAAAGGTTGATGAGACTTTGGGAAGGCTGATCACATTCTAATCTAAATGTTGAATAAATGTTGGCCTTTTCATCTTCACTAAAAGGAATTGATGAAACAAAGAGAGGGCACCAAATAGAAGATGGAAAGAGTAATAGAATAGAGCTAGTGAGAATAAGAAGGCACAGGTTGAAGAAGAATGCAGAGAGGAGGGCATCATAGAGTGCCAAACATAGTGCAAGTGGTTG
>VDFB02025488.1:0-41108 GCA_007258455.2 Sequoia sempervirens | reverse complement strand
AGTTGAATTGAGAAAATTTGTTGACTTCTTCTCCACTTTTCAACACCTAAATTCTTGATAAATCTGCATACACAACACATGCACAAAGGGGAAAAATGGTTAAGGGTTAGGGTAAAGGGATTTTCCTTGGTCAAATCCCACTTTGGTAATCAAACCCTTAATAAAATGATGAAATGAAAGAGAAAGATAAACTAATAACATGCAAATGCTAACCCTTGTTGATGAAAATATGAAGATATGTCAATGGCTACCTTTGAATGCTTGATTAATGCTTGATTTGATGATGCAAAGTCCTCAAATGATAGTTGAATGCTTGAATAAGTGAAATTGGTGATTGAGGGTTAAAATGAGATGAAAACACACTTATTTATACACACTTGTGCCTTAGTAACTTGATGATACCTCATCACAGGTCAGTATCAAGTAATTTTGAATAAAAATCTGAAAGAAAATTTAAAATATTTTAAAATTGGAGCCAAGAGGGACTCATTCGCCACCCATGGCGAATGGGTCCCACCTTGGACTTGAAAGTGGGTTTCAGGAATTATCTTGCATTTGATATTGTTTGTTGGGTTTACATTCAAGAATACACTTAATTAATCCTTATAAGGGAATAAAGGGGTCAAATAAAGCATAAGAAAGGTATAAATAATGAAATTATGCCTTGAAAAATGTGAAATCTTATTACAAGACTTTACAACACTTCAAAATAGGATTTGATGATGAATAAAAAGGTGATTTTTAGGTGAATTGTAATGAATAGAGTCAAGAAAAATGTATAAATGTTTTACAACACTTCACAACACCTTCACAAGATGTCATTATTTGCATTTTAAAGGACTAATGTGAATGTTTAAGCCACATTACATCAATGAATCAAAGCAAAATAGACCAAACATTGAGAGGACATGCCTAAAAGACCATGAAAATGATAAGTGGTTATTTTTCTACGATGCACATCATTACATCTATCCCCCACTTTAGTGAGAGGAGGAACTTTCTTCCAAATCACACTAAAGTAGACTAACACACACCAAGAGGGGTCCAAATACACCAATGTTAGTAAGATAGGACAACCATGATCAAGAGGGTTGCGTAAGCCCCTAGGACCAAGGTCTTATGGAAAACCAACATAGGCACAAAATAACACATATGAAAATGATATGAAGAGCAACATCAAGGCACAAGCATACAATGTTAAAGAAAAACAGGAAAATAAGAATAAAGGAAAAATAGGGGTGGATCAAGCTTTGACCATTTTTCCATCACGATGTGGATCATATCTAGGTTGTTTGTCCAAAAAAATGCATGCTCACTTTGAGGCAATGGAACTCTGGCTATCCGCTCGGTGAGAAATACATGAAGGTGAGACACATACACACACGACCAGTATGCACTCACACACACATGAGTGTCTTAGGGAAACTCATGCCTCGAATCGCCTTCTTGTTAGACCATACCAAAGTTATACCTCCTGATAACTTTTATAAGGTGCCACACCAAAATGATCTTTGAGCTTCGTGAGACAAGCAAAAATTTGTATGCTTGGAGCTCATGAACAAAAAAGATGGCTCCATAGGCATGCAAGCTGTGTTATGCAAGGTGGCCATATAACTAAAAATGTAAATGAAAAATGTAAAGAATTTTTAAAGGTGTCTTGCTTAATTGATACAATGTCTTAACTTAGGGAACATTGTGCCTAATGTCGCCAAGAGAAGACCAATCAAAGAATAGAAGATTCACAACTTAGGGGATGCAATTCATTTCATCAAGCCACTAAGAGGAATGTAATATGCTACGATAGTTCATGCTGTTGAAGGACATCACACCTAATGTCACCCACAAAGCTAAAAACACATCACATGAAGTAAGAAGACTACACCATGAACCATGAAAAATAAAAATGCAAAAGAATAATGCCAATGTATGCCCCCACTTTAAATAAATGACTAAACACCATACTATGAGAGATTACTTTAAAGTAGCAAATGATAAATGAAAACAATAAAGAATACATGAGAACTAACATGGAAATCCCTATGTCTGGTCATATGTTTCCAAGTAAAGTTGCATGAAGCAAAAGAAAAGAGAGGGGTTTCCCCCAAAATGAAAACACCAAACACACGAGAGATCTATAGATTTGGGGTCAGTTTGTTCTTGCTACAATGTTTTTAAGAGATCTTATAACTATCATCATTCCCCATATACACATAGAACTAGAAAAATGACACAAAGAGAGCGCAAACAAAGAAAAGCCTTTTGGGTCAACATGGAAGAGACATGAATGTCTTGACACCTTGTGTCATCCCAAAAGAAAAAGATAAAGGAAAATATTTTGGGTCAACATGGAAGATACATGAATGTATGATGCCTTGTTTCATCCCCAAAAGGAAAACACAAGACAAATGAAAAGAGAAAAGGTGAAAAGTAAAAGATTTACGAAATATAGAAGAATGAAAGTACAAATAGAAGAATGTCACAAAAAAAGAGAGATACATAAAATAGCATAGTATGGGGGATCACATTATGCTCATGTAATGACACAAAGGAATATGTAAAAGAAATCATGTAAAATACTAGTAAGGAACATGTGAGTCAACCTAAAGCAGGCCGTCTGCATTCTAATCGTGTCCATTGTATGTTGAAGGAAAGCAACTAGCCAAAGGGACAATAGCAAGTGCCAAACTAGGGCCATCACTAGGTTCAACACTCTTCTTACTTGAGAATTATCATTTAAGCTCATGGAAGTGGAAAACAATGTATTCAATGCATTATGCCATTCCTCATCAACTTTATTAATCTCCTCATCATCATCTAAATTAATTACAACAGGAGGTCACATGATAATGTCTAAAGAAGGTTTCAACTCTTGTTGTGATTGTATTATAGGATCATTCTATTTAGGGTGGGGGTAGACTCATCACGCATTGCTTCGGTCGAGTTTGGATCTTGATTTTCTTTGTTTATTTATTCATGTAACTTATGAGCAAGGGCACAAAATCTATGCCTACACTCCCTAGCATCTCTATTTCTTTTAGTTATTTTTTCAAGTTGCGTTTGTGTAGGAGCGGGTTGATCAACCATAGATTTCTTTTCTTTCCCAAGGGGAGGAATAGAAGGAACCACAGGTGGTTGTTCAACCACTTTCTCTTTGACTTTGCAAACTTGTTTTATTCTGGGAGGTGTGATGGGATTTTTTTTGTTATCTCTTGTTCTTCTGTAGGAAGTAGGTGAAGGTTTTTCCTTAGGTTGGTCTTGGTCATTTGTAATTTATTTAGGTTAAATCATGGTTTCATCAAGGATGGAAGGCTTGATGGTGGGTAGACACATGTTTCAGAGGGATAATTATACTATTTTCTTTTCCTTGAACTTTTGATAGGATTTGAAAAATAATTCTTCTCATGGTTTGATAGGTTCTATAGGCTCAGACAAAAATAAATCTAAGGAAAATTTCACATGGGAAGACAAATGGTTAAAGCCACTATGATGGATGATGAAATTTCATTGTCAAAGGGAAAATTTAAGCATTTATGTACAACTGAAGGGAATGCATTCATGGAGTGAAGCCATCGATATCCTAGCTTCACACGAAATAGGTCTGACTATGGGATGATGGAGAATGAGATTTCTAATTTTTTCAATCCTATTTGTAAAGGAAGGGTGATCGATCCCATCATAGGGAAATTGAAACTGTTATGTGTCTTAATCCATGCTTTTGGTTTATCATATATGTCTTGATAGATCTCATGCAAACATAAGAATTCCTTGGTGATCACATTCTCTCCACATATGAGATCTATTAATATCCCATTAGTGGGCTTGTCATAGATTTGACGGACTATGTAAAGAGGACCATCGGGTGCGTTTTCAAGTATATATTGTGAGCAGAACGAAATGTCAAGAGGTTTTCTAGTTTGTCCCTTAAGAGGAATGATGTCTATCACTCCTCCATAGGATCGTGTTAAATGGTATTATTGTTATAATCATCCGTATCAACATTCATCACATCATTCTTTTTAGTTTCGCTAACTTTGAAAAATGAAATGTTATGATTAGGCATAGGGTTGGTAAAAAAATGCAAGATTTGGTTAGGAGGGGAAACATACTTATATCCTTGATCACTAACACCTCAAACAAAAAGATGACTAGAATCAATGAGGCCTTGCAGAAGATGCTTAAAGTTCTTACAATGTTCTATGTCATGCCCATTTTGTCAATGATAATGGCAATAAGAATTTGGTCTATAGTTTGTAGGAAATGGTTCATTAGGATTGGGCATTTTAACGGGAGGCAAGGTAATCATATTTTGTTAGGACTTTTGACATTATGTTGTGAAGGGTATCGGGTAAGGGAGTGAATTACCTTTTTGGGTCCCCATGTAGCTAAAGGGTATTGTGGCTTTAATAGCAACAACTTGGTTGTTAGCATTCTAAGTTGCTTATTGAGGAGGATTAAATTGAAGGAAACCTTTATTCTATTTTCTAAAAGGTTGAGAATTATTTTGGTTTGTGGGCCAAGACTTCTCAGTACGACAAGAGGTGGATTTTGCATCTCGACTACTAATAAAATTTTGATAATCATGGAGGGTAGTACACAAGTGAATAAAGAATGATAATTTCATCATGGTAAGCTTATCTTGTATCTTACTTTGAAAATTTTCTATGAACATCTTTTGAAGGTGAGGATCGGGAACATTGACATCAATTTGAGAATAAAGTGATTGGTAGCGTGAGATAAAGTCGGTTATCTTTTCATCTTGTTTTTGCATACATCTCATCAAATCTGCAAAGGTCATCTTAGGAGTCATATGAACTTGGAAATGCTTGAAAAATTCCTCAACAAGTTTATTGAATGAACGAATTGAGTTGTTCGATAACAAAGATAACCATTCCAAGGTAATATCCTTCAAGGACCTAGGGAAAAGCTTAGCCAAGAGTTTATCATACAGGACAAAGTCACTACATATGCCTCAACAAGTTTATTGAATGAACGAATTGAGTTGTTCGATCCCTATTTGTGAAGAAGACACTTTACAAAATCTAACCATGGAATGTTATGAGCATCTTGTTTGCTCCTCTCCTAAAAGCTCTCCTACTAGACTCTAGTAGGACTCTAGTAGATATTACATATGGCACAAGAGAATGAGACCTTAGAAAACAAGTATGAAATCATGGACAATAATAATATTCAATAATATTTGGCATCCTCCTAATATCTCTTCTAGTTTTGAAGAAGGTACTTTAAAGTTAGAAGATCAAACCAATGAAATTTATGAGAATCCTATATGTCTCTCTTCCTCTCGGGAAAACTTTATTGAACAAGACAATGCCATCATTGATAAGCAAGAAAATCCAACCATTGATAAATCAATTACTTTTGTTGAAGTTATTTTAGAAGAAGCAATCTTTGAATTTCATGAACATCTAGTTTGTATCTCTCCTAAAAGCTCTCCTACTATGGAAGCTATCATGGTGCAAGAAAATGACAACATTGACACATTTCCTTCAAAAAATAGTAATATGGTTTCCTTAGATGAAGATCATGAAGTAAAATTAGACTCCCCTTCACTAAGATATCATAACAATAAGGATAAGTCTTTTGAAATTATGCACATTCGATATCCCTTGACACCAACCACACATGTAGAACCCATACAAGAAAAAGAAAAAGAAAATCATATTGAATAAGTCACAAAGTTATTAGAAGATGCTTGGGAAACCTATTATTTCATACCTACATTCATGGGAGAATACAAGATCATAAAAAAGAGTTTAAAAATGGAAAACAAAAATTGGTAATGTCAATATAAAATTCAAAATAATCCACTTCAACCACTTTAGAAGAAAAAAAATCATACACGAAAAACTCTGATGAAGTTGATTATGAACAACCATCGAATTCGAACAAAATGAAAACCATTTATGGAAGAGGTTATGAACTTATGAAACAACTTGGGTATAGTGGAAAAAGATGTGTTGCTAGAGAACAAGGTATTTGTGTCCCTATAGAGTCTAAAACGCAATAAATGACTAATGACCTTGGTTATTGTACCTTGAAATAAATAAATAAATCCTTCATTCAATGTCAACACTATTACAAAAGATTCTTCCAAGATAACTTTAACTTTGATACATCCTAAACTAATAGATATCTCATTAAATATGCATCAAGTTGATACTTTGTTTACTCATCATAATCAATAACAATAGTTGCTGCTCCTTTCCATGTAATAGTTGTAGGATAATAGTATACTCACTATTGCATTTTGTACATTCATTGTAAGTAATTTGCTTTTACAAGGAGCAACATATCATCTTCACCTCGACTCATTCTTTTCTTACACATAGTGGGGGAAAGAATTAGATAGCCTTATCCTATGTTTTTCATTTGATGTTATCCCTTTGGCTAGTTGTTTTCCTTTCATATACAATGAACAAGATTGGGATGTGGATGGAAAGATTCGGATGTGGATGGCCTGCTAATAGGTTGAATCAGATGTTCCTTACTAGTCTTGTCTTTATTTTTCTTTTTCATGTTTCCTTTATGTGATTGCATATACATAATGTGATCCCCTATACCATTTTGGTTGAGGTATCTCTCTCTTTGTGGCATTCCTATATTTGTATCTACATTATGCTATATGTCATGAATTTTTAGCCTTTTCACGTGTTTTGTGTTTTCCTTTTTGGGATGATACAAGGCGTCAAGATATTTAGGTCTCTTCCATGTTGACCCAAAATCTTTTCCTTTATCATTTCTTTATCTTGTGTTTTCCTTTTGAGGATGACACAAGGCGTCAAGACATTTAGGTCTCTTCCATGTTGACACAAAATATTTTCCTTTATCTTTTCTTTGACTTGTGTTTTCCTTTTGGGGATGACACAGGGCATCGAGACATTTAGGTCTTTTCCATCTTTAGCCAAAAGCTTTTCTTTTATCTTTTCTTTGTCTTGTGTTTTTCTTTTGGGCATGAAATAAGGCTTCAATACATTTATGTATCTTCCATGTTGACCTAAAAGCTTTTCCTTTATATTTTCTTTGTTTTTTGTTTTCCTTTTGGGGATGACACAAGGCATTGAGACATTTACATCTCTTCCATGTTGACCCAAAAGGGTATGTGCAGGATCATGATGGGCCAAAATGTGGCAATATTATGGGTATTTGTAGGATATGTGGTTGACAACTTTTTTTTTACCCAAAATTGATGAAATGAAAAGGGTTTTTAGAGGAGATTCTCAAATTTCCACCAATATAAATTATGCTTTAATTTGAATTTAATAAATAATTATTATTCATTTTCTATTAGAATTACGACTAAAGTCTTGATTGATAGGTTGATTGAAAAACATCTATAACTTTAAAACGGTATCACATTTTTTGAATTTGAAACATACGTCACATTCTATGCTTCATGTACTATAGGATTAAAAAAAGAAAAATTAAATTTCATGAAGTTTTGACCAAGTTAAGGTGGTCAGACATACTCGTTTTTTATATTTTTTAAAAGTTGTAATAAAAAATTCATAATTAATTAATTACTTGGAAAAAAGTTATAAAACAATATGCATCACATCTGAAAATGAGTCCTCTACTTATATAGAAAATCTTATGAAAAAATATTATCATTTTATTATGATTAGGGTGGTTAGACATACACCTACTTATTTTTTCCCTGAAATTTAAGTACTACTGCATTGAAATTTCAAATTTGCACCAAATAGATTTTATTTATTTTTAAATAAACCTAGTAGTTCAAAAGCTAAATTCAATTTTCTACAGATTCTATTCTTACATATTTTTGAAATAATATAGATAACTTATTCAAATTTTTACGTCAAGTTGCCTAACACTGATTTTTTTGAATTTTTTGCCACTTAAGGGCCTATTTTTTCCATGAAGATCTTGCACATGCCCAAAAGCTTTCCGTTGCTTTTTCTCTCTTTGTCTATTCTTCCTATTTCATGAGTATTTTGAGAATGATGACAGTTTTGAACTCTATAACATCATTGTATCAAAGACATACTGACCTTGAATCTGTGGATCCCTTATGTGATTTTTGGATTTCATTTTCGGGGCAACCCCTTTTCATAATGTAGCTTCACTAAGGAAACATATGGCCTGGCATAGGGATTTTTGAAAAATCTCTCATATCCTTTATATTGTTAGCATTTATCATTTTCTACTTTAAAGTAATTTCTCATAGCATGGTGTGCAACAATCTCTTTAAAGTGGGGGCATACATAGGCATTATTATTTTGCATTTTTCAACTCATGTTTCATGGTTTAGTCTTCTTGTTTCAAGCAATGCGTCTTTCAATTTGTGGTGACATTGGGTATGATTTCCCTCAAGAGCATGATCTCTCTTAGTATATTATATTCCTCTTAGTGGCTTGATGTGACACATTACATCCCATATGTTTTGAATCTTCTATTCTTTGATTGGTCCTCTCTTGGAGACATTAGGCACAATGTTCCCTATGTCAAGATCTTACATGAACTAAGCAAAACTCCTGTGAATGTACATTACACTATTTTACATTTACAATAACTACTATATGGCCACCTTGCACAATACACTTTGCTTGCCTATGGAGCCATCTTGTTTGTCCATGGGTGTTAACATACAAAAATTTTCCTTCCTCATGGACTCTATTGTTAGTGTTGTGTGGTGCCTTATCAAAGTTATTAGGAGTTATAGTTGTGGTATGGTTAGTGTATGGGGGATGAAATTAAGCATGAATTTCCCATAGTCACTTGCTTGTTTGTGTGAGAATATACCGACTGCATGCATATCTGTGTCTAGGGGCTCACCTAGGGGACGACCTGAGGTTCCACTAGCCCGTGTGAGCATGTGTTTTTTTGCATAATAGACATCATGTTCTATTTTTAAATGTTTTTGGAAAAAAAATCTTAGATCTGATCCACATTGTTTTGTACAAATGGTAGAGGCTTGATCCACCCCTTTTCTTTTCTTTTTCTTCCTTCTTTGTTTCTTTGGCAGTGTATGCTTATACCTTGTTGTTGCTCCTTATATCATTCACATACATGTTGTTTTGTTCCTATTTATTTTTTCCATAGGATCTTGATCCTAGGGGCTTTCACAACCATCTTGATTGTTGTTGTCCTATCTCACTAGCATTGGTACACTTAGACCCCTCTTGATGCAAGTTTGTCTACATTATTGTGAGTTTGAAGTAAGTTCCTCCTCTCACTAACGTGGCGGCCAAATTTAGTGTAGAAAAATGTATCCCTTTACATTTTCACACTTTTTTGGGCCCTCCCTTTTAAAATTGGGCTTCTTTATGCGTTATTTGGTCCTATTTTGCATGCACAAGCCTTATTTAATGCATCTGTTTTACGATAATCCTAACACTTATCTTATGACCAATCATAATTCATGATTTTTTGGGTGATGTGTCCTAGATTTAGTGGTCTGGGACTTATACACCACCTTGGCTATATGGGTCCAACCTAAGTCTCGAGTCCTCATCCTGAAATTGGCACAAAACTTAACATTTCTTTAAATGTATGTCCCAATCTTAGGCTACTAGGACTCATACACTCAAAATGGCGTATGGGTCCCACTTTAGCTTAGACCTATTTTGAATTCAATTATTTCCATGATTTTATTCTCCTAGAACTAATTGCAGCTTGTAGTGGTGCAATTTCAAGAAATTTGACATAAACAAGTATAAATACAAGGTTATTTCACATATTTTCTCCTAGCAAATTGATGAAGCATTCCTATAGAAAGTTTATGAGATCAAGAGAATTCAAGAGCATTCAAGAGCTGATTATCAAGCATTTTTGGAGCTACATTCAAGATTCAAGCATCATGTCAAAGTCATCATGCATCATGCATGTTTTTGAGCTAACATTTGTGGTGTAGGTTTTCATGATTCAAGCAATCATTCAAGTCAAGATCCATTATATCCAATCAAGTGTCAAGATCTAGATTCATGCTACCATTTCATACAAGATTGCAACCTTTGTTACAAGGGTTTGGTGAGTTGCAACATTGCATATTTGTTCATTTATTATTCCTTCATTCTATTCTATTTCATTTCAAGGTTTGATTACCAAAACATGGTTTGACCAAGGTAAACCCCTATCCACTAAAAAAATAACATTTTTATCTCCTCTACATGTGTGATTGCAAATATAGGTGTTTTGAGATTGAAGATCCTTTGAAGACTAAGTTGCAAAATTGAAGAAAGTTGTCAAAGTTGTCATCTTCACAGAAAGTCACCTACAAGTTGGAATTCAAAATTTTAGACTTGGAGATTGAAAGGGAGAGAAGCTAAAAAATATCATTAGATGATACCAAAATTTTAGAAAAACCATCATACTGGGACTAAATCACCACCTTGGGTGTATGAGTCCCAATATACCACCTTTTAGTCATTTTCTCTAGATACTATTTTACTAGTTGCAAATTCTAGATTTAGCCTGAAACCATAAACTGGGACTAAATTTCCCAACCTAGTGTATGATTCTGAGTTCACATTAAGAGTCATAATTTCATGATTGTAGATCCCATTTTAGGCATATGTAGTTTTCTAGGTGCCCCTCTATTCATTCTTAGTTTATCATTCTAGTTTTAAGTTTCATTTCCTAGGTTGCATAGTTAGATTTGCATACCATTTGCATTTCCTTCTTTCTAACATTTTACTTGGTGGTGAACCCTCTTTGTTTAATCACACCCAAGGAGACCTTATGCTGACAACTTCTCTTAATTGATACCTTAGATTGAGATGTCTAGGGTTTCCTTGAATGAACTAGAGCGAAATTGAAAAAGTGGATATCCCTGCTCTCTTTGTGTGTTTCATCTTCTAAAAGGTGGAGCACCCAATTTCCTTTGGTTTAACCACATGTAGACAAGGCTACACCATTCATCTCCTAGACAAGATCCCAGTTAAGCAATAGTACATGAACTTGATTGTTCAGCCAAAAAAATCTCAAATGCCTTTATATGACCTTCTTAGTCAATGCCTCTCTATTACATCACACCCATCAAAGCCCATAATCAATAGCTCTGTGTAAGTCTTTTCCTTCCTGAATTTCATCACACTTTAAATGGGATTATTTATATATCCAATACCTTCAAGCTAATCATAGAACTTTGCAATTAAAAATAGTTCAATCTCCCAACATTATGCCAGATCCATATGCTGCTTTTAACACATAGGTTGTTGTCACTATCAACTAGGTTTCTATGACATGCCTTTTCTTTCTCCATGATTCAAATTATGCAATTTTAGTCCATTTGCAAATCCTACACTTCTTTTATCTTTTAAATTTGTGCCTATCGACCTCTTAGTAATATATAAACTTCAACGCAGGTATAGAGGATCTGATGCTAAACATTGAAAAATAAGAAGTGTAGTGTAGTAAAATGGACCCCTTGACATTTTCACACTTGTTTGGGTCCTCCTTGTGCATTTTGGCTTAATGTTTCCTTGATTTAGTGTTTTAATGTGGATAATACAGTCATATTAGGTCTTGGTCCCTTGTGAACTAATGGAATTTAATGTGGCCTTGCTAAAGTGTTGTGAAGTGTTGTAATACACTCACAATACACTGAACATGATTGGGAGGCAGATGACTTGTTAGATGGTTGAATTGCATTCGCCTTAATAGCCTTTTTATATTCACTTTCCTTTCTCTTTTCCTTTGGCTTGATTTTATGTTCATATCATGTTCCCCCGTATCATGCATTTGATGTTCTCTCTCTCTTTGTACACTTCTTCTATTCGTACCTCTATTCTTCTGTACGTCGTGTATTGTCTTTTTCGCTTTTGTTTTGTGTTTTCCTTTTGGGGATGATGCAAAGCATAGAGACACTCTATGTCTCTTCCATGTTGACCCAAAAAGTCCTTTTTTTCTTTCGTTTTGTGTTTTCCTTTTGAGGATGACTCAAAGCGTAGGGACACCCTATGTCTCTTCCATGTTGACCCAAAAGTTCCTTTTTCACTTTTGTTTTGTGTTTTCCTTTTAGAGATGACACAAAGCATTGAGACCACAATGTCTCTTCCATGTTGACCCAAAAGGTCCTTTTTTTGTTTTGTTTGTGTTTTCCTTTTGGGGATGACACAAGGCATTGAGACCAAAAATGTCTCCTTCATGTTGACCCAAAAGCTTTTCCTTTGCTTTTCCTTTTCCTTTTCCTTTTATTTTCACTTTTGTTTTCCTTTTGGAGACGATGCAAAGCATTGAGATCGAAATGTCTCTTCCATGTTGACCCAAAATAGACTTTGCTTTTCTTTTGTTTTTCTCTCTTTGTGTCATTCTTCTAGTTCTATGTATTCGGGGAATGATGATAGTTCTGATCTCTTTCATAAAAACATTGTAGCAATGAACATACTGACCCAAAATACATAGATCCCTTATGTGTTTGGTGTGTTCCTTTCTGGGGGGCAACTCCCTTTTCTTTTGTGCTCCTTTTCATTTATATGAAGTAGCCTAGCTTAGAAACATATGACTTGACATAGGGGCTTTTCAAGTTGGCTCGCATGTCTTTTTTTCTCTTTGCATTTTCTTTTCCTCACTACTTTAAAATAATTTCTCATAGAATGATGTGTAGCAATTCCTTTAAAGTGGGGGGCATACATTGGCATAATTCATTTTGCATTCTTGGTTCTTAGTGTATCCTTATCACTTCATACAATGTGTTTGTAACTTCATGGATGACATTGAATGTGATGTCCTTCATAAGTGTGATCTATCACAACATATTACATTCCTCTTGGTGGCTTGCTACGATACACTACATCCCCTAAGTTGTGAATCTTCTATTCTTTGATTGGTCCTCTCTTGGAGACGTTAGCCACAATGTTCCCTAATTGATAGACCTTGTATGAACTTAAGAAGACTCCTTCGAACATCTCTTACATTTTACATTTTTAAATCCTTTCCACCTTGCATAACACAACTTGCATGCCTATGGTACCTTTGCATTTGTTCATGAGTTCTAAGCATACAGAGCTTTGCTTGTCTCATGAAGCATGAACCAACACTTTCCCTTGTGGTGACTTGTTAAAGTTATCAAGAGGTATAACTTTGATATGGTTGAGTGGGAAGCCCATTCAGTGACATGACTTTCCCCATAGCCACCTATGTGTTTGTGGGTGCATGCCAACTAGCATATGTACTTCACCTTTTTGGGTCTTCTCACCCTGTGAACCACCATGAGTTATGTTTCCCCAAAGTGAGTATGTATTTTATTTTTCAAACAATTGGCCTAGATCTTATCCATAACTAGTTGGATAAAAGATTGAAGCTTTCATTCCTTTTTCACTATCATGTGTGTTCCTTTGTTCTTATGTTTATTTTTCCATGGGATCTTCATCCTAGGGGCTTGATCATCCCTCTTGATCATTTTCATTCCATCTTGCTAACAAGAGTCGACTTCTCTAAAAATCTTGAAGGTTATTAAGTGAGGCACAATCAAGTCCCCGACTCACTGAATTTCCCTTAAGGTCTTTTGGGAGAAGCATAAGCTTTCATGATCAACATTTACTATTATTCGTAAGTTGTTATATTTGTCATGTCAACCGTAATTTTAAAAATTTCATTGGTTTTTTAGAGACCTCTATATAAATAGAAAATTTTAAATAGTTTTATCAAGCAGAATATAAATTATTTTTTGTGTTGATGTACAATGTCTATCATGGCCTCTATCCATCAACAATTTATTTTAATCATTTGAATCATTATGAAATATTTTTCAATAACTAAAAACTATCCAAACTACAAACAACTAAATTAACATAACATTATTAGACAACCACAAATAAACACTTTCAATGTAATAAGTTATTTCTCATGCATGAATTCTTACAGTCGATAAGGGCCAAGAAAACACCATAGTGTAAGGTATCTCTATTGTGATAGTGATATAGCAATAAAATTTTGACGACTAGTATTGACAATTTTAAAAATCAAGTTGGCATGAGATAAGTGAATTTACTTACACCCCAAGGTAGCTAAAATTGTAATATCTTTGATTAAGATTCTTCCTCATATTGTAAATGTATCTTTAAAAAATGAGAATATAGAAACAAAGCAAAGTACAAATAATTAAGAAACATTAAGGAAAAGGTCATCCTAAGAGTTCATGTTGTTATATTTTACACAAGGCATGCTCTTCCAAATTAAATAACCATATCTATTAGAGTATAGGTCAAATATAAAATTATTTATGGTGTTATTATTTTTTATACATAAGTAGTAAATGTCTTGTCCTTTTGTTCAGACATGTAGAGAATACTAGTGGAATTTGATGATGATTCTTCCTCATATTGTAAATGTATCTTAAAAAATTGAGTATATAGAAACAAAGGAATGTACAATGAATTAAGCAACAAAAGGGAAAAAATCATCCTAAGAGTTCATGTTGTTACATTTTATGCAAGGCATGCTCTTCCAAATTAAATAAGCATATCTATCAAAGTATGAGTCAAACTTCAAACTATTTGTGGTATTATTATTTTATTTACATAAGTAATAAATGTCTCATCCATTCGTTCAAGCATGTAGAGAATACTAGTGAAATTTGATGATGATTCTTCCTCATATTATAAATGTATCTTAAAAAAATATAGAATAAAAAAAAAAAAAAAAGAAGCAAAATACAATGAGTTAAATAGCAACAAGGCAAAGGTCATCCTAAGAATTCATATTGTTATGTTTTACACAAGGCATGCTCTTCCAAATTAAATAACCATATCTATCAGAGTACAAGTCAAACTTCAAACTATTTGTGGTATTATTATTTTATTTACATAAGTAATAAATGTCTCATCCTTTCATTCAAACGTGTAGAGAATACTAGTGGAATTTGATGATGATTCTTCCTCATTGTAAATGTATCTTAAAAAAATTGAGAATATAGAAACAAAGCAAAATACAATGAATTAGGAGCAACAAGGCAAAGGTCATCCTAAGAATTCATATTGTGACATTTTACGCAAGCCATGCTCTTCCAAATTTAATAACCATATCTATCAAAGTACATGTCAAACTTCAAACTATATGTTGTATTATTAGTTTATTTACATAAGTAATAAATATCTCATCCTTTCGTCCATAGATATAGAGAATATTAGTGGAATTTGATGATGATTCTTTCTCATATTGTAAATGTATCTTAAAAAAACTTGAGAATATAGAAACAAAGCAAAGTACAATGAATTAAGCAGGAACAAGGCAAAGGTCATCCTAAGAGTTCATGTTGTTACGTTTTATGAAAGGCATGCTCTTCCAAATTAAATAACCATATCTATCAGAGTACAAGTCAAACTTCAAACTATTTGTGGTATTATTATTTTATTTACATAAGTAATAAATATCTTGTCCTCTCGTTCAACATGTAGAGAATACTAGTGGAATTTAATGATGATTATTCCTCATATTGTAAATGTATCTTAAAAAAAAATGAGAATGCAGAAGCAAAGCAAAATACAATGAATTAAGGAGCAACAAGGAAAAGGTCATCCTAAGAGTTCATGTTGTTACATTTTACGCAAGGTATGCTCTTCCAAATTAAATAACCATATCTATCAAAGTACGGGTCAAACTTCAAACAGTTTTTTGTATTATTATTTTATTTACATAAGTAATAAATACCTCATCCTTTCGTTCATAGGTGTAGAGAATACTAGTGGAATTTGATGATGATTCTTCCTCATATTGTAAATGTATCCTAAACAAGCTTGAGAATATATAATGAATTAAGCAACAAGGAGGCAAAGGTCATCCTAAGAGGTCATGTTGTTATGTTTTATGCAAGGCATTCTCTTCCAAATTAAATAACCATATCTATCAGAGTACATATCAAACTTCAAACTATTTGTGATATTATTATTTTATTTACATAAGTAATAAATATCTCGTCCTTTTGTTCATAAATATAAAGAATACTAGTGGAATTTGATGATCTCATATTTCAAATGTATCTAAAAAAATTTGAGAATATGGCCTAGAACAAAGGAATGTACAATGAATTAAGCAGCAAAAAGTCAAAGGTCATCCTAAGAGTTCATGTTGTTACGTTTTAGGCAAGGCATGTGCTTTTCCAAATTAAATAACCATATCTATCAGAGTATAGGTCAAACTTCAAGTATTATTAATTATTTACGTAAGTAGTAAATATCTCGTCCTTTCGTTGAAACATGTAGAGAATACCAGTGGAATTTGATGATCTCCTCCTAATGGTGTGAACTATGATGTTAAAGCTAACAAACTCATTTAAGAATTAAAGTGTAATATGACTATGCGTAGGTGAACTACTTAATGCTTTGACGTTCACTCATTTGATATCTGAGTCATGTTGTTATGTTTTACACAAGGCATGCTCTTCCAAATTAAATAACCATATCTATCAGAGTACATATCAAACTTCAAACAGTTTGTTGTATTATTATTTTATTTACATAAGTAATAAATACCTCATCCTTTTGTTCATAGGTGTAGAGAATACTAGTGGAATTTGATGATGATTCTTCCTCATATTGTAAATGTATCCTAAACAAGCTTGAGAATATATAATGAATTAAGCAACAACAAGGCAAAGGTCATCCTAAGAGGTCATGTTGTTATGTTTTACGCAAGGCATGCTCTTCCAAATTAAATAACCATATCTATCAGAGTACATTTCAAACTTCAAACTATTTGTGATATTATTATTTTATTTACATAAGTAATAAATATCTCGTCCTTTTGTTCATAAATATAAAGAATACTAGTAGAATTTGATGATCTCATATTTCAATGTATGTAATTTTTTTTGAGAATATAGCCTAGAACAAAGGAATGTACAATGAATTAAGCAGCAAAAAGTCAAAGGTCATCCTAAGAGTTCATGTTGTTACGTTTTAGACAAGGCATGTGCTTTTCCAAATTAAATAACCATATCTATCAGAGTACAGGTCAAACTTCAAGTATTATTAGTTATTTACGTAAGTAGTAAATATCTCGTCCTTTCGTTGAAACGTGTAGAGAATACCAGTGGAATTTGATGATCTCCTCCTAATGGTGTGAACTATGATGTTAAAGCTAACAAACTCATTTAAGAATTAAAGTGTAATATGACTATGCGTAGGTGAACTACTTAATGCTTTGACGTTCACTCATTTGGTGCCCGCCTACTTCTCTCTGTTTGTCTCAGATTCAATAACTCTCGAGACCCCTGCCAATCTATTCAAATGGAATTTAAGAGGTCAGGGATGGATGCAAAACTGCCAGGTGAGTGGCGTTTGGCTTCTGTGGGTGAAGTGAGAAGCAATCTTGAACAGATCAAAGAAAAGCGAATCCTTGAATCGTGGGATATTGCACGCCTATTGGATGGATGGGTGTGTGGCCCCGGTTACCGATATACTTTTAAGAATGAGTACAGATCCAACATGGGACACATGCTACTAGTTAAGACCCAAATATCAAGATCATCCGGTATGTTGTTTACTGTGTAGCAATAGTATTTTATCTCATCTGTATTCTTTTCTAGTTTGAAGAATTGCAGGAGGCTCATTGTGAATTCACTTTGCACAGATGGCTCTTTTGCTTCAGAAATGTACGATGGAGTTGAGTTGAGCAAAGAAGGAAGAGAAGCCGCTCTACTACTATCCTGTGAGCATAAAACCACTGAAATCATATGCTTCGTTTTGCAGAGTATTGTAGACGGTTTTGAGGCTCCTGACAAACGTCAAGCAGAGTTAGATCGCTTGACGAAAAGCCTAGAGAAGAAGTTCCGTAGTAATAGAACGGTATTGCACTATGCTGCAGATGAACCACACAACCCAAAGCATGCAGAGTACGTTGCAAAATTGCTTCTGCAAAGTTTCGAATTTGGAAAAGAGTTGATAAAGGGTGTCGACAAATCCAGGAGGAGTGCTCTTCATTTTGCAGCTCTCCATGGTAACATCGACCTCTGCGAGTTCCTAATGAAAAAATGCGAGTTGAAAGCGGGGGAAATGAATCGAAATGGGGAAAATCTATTGCATTTCGCTGTGAACAGCAATAAAGTCAACGTGGTGAAAAGCTTGTATGGATTGGAAGAAGTGAAAATATTAATTGATTCCAAGGACTCAAAGGGGAAGACACCTTTGCATAAGGCAGCTGCTAAAGGTAACATAGATATGATAAAGTTTCTCCTGGAGCCAAAAGGGGAAAAAGAAGGTTATGTTCATCAAGACGATCTATTCGGACAAACGCCTCTTCATGAAGCAGCAAGTCGAGGGCATACGGAAGCCGTGGAGTTTCTCTTGAATCAGGGGTCGAATCCTCTCGCTGAGCGCAACACCGACGGCAAAACTGCTCTACACTATGCTGTGCATCTCAAAGAGAATGCAGTAGAGGTGGCTAAGTTACTGCTGGGAAAATGTAGTAAAGAAGAGCGACCCCTCCTGCTTTGGGCGTCGGCATCTGGAATTGGTACAGCGGAGAAAAGTGCCGAACCATTATCACCAGTTCAAATTTACCTTCAAGGAGAAAGAGAACTCGCCATGGAAAACTCAACGGACTTGTTAATTAGCGCGATCAAGCTGGAGCGTGAGGACATCGCGTTGGAATTGATCAATAGAGGGGCAAAAACTGATTGTTTAACCAACTGTTCCGACAGTGATCCGAAATTACGAGAGCGGGTCAAGAACTGTATGCTTTCACCAAACCTCTTTCTCAATGTTGATGTTTGTTTGTTTGGTTTTTTTTATAATTAACATTCTTAATTTTGAAATCTCGGCAACCATTATCACTAAAGGGTTAAAATTTAAGGAGGTTTACTAAAAAAATTCAGAGGAATTCTCAAAATAGAAAGACGTCGACATCCTAAATAAAAAGATAAACTGTCAATCCAAATCATTTTGGTGAATTTTTAGAAGTTGAAGAGAATGATCTAAAGATAGGGATCTCGGTCCATAACGTTTCAATTATGATTAACATCAAACATCTATTTAACCAAACAATCAATAGCAACATTCCACTCTCTAAGATTATGAATGAAAGGGATGAAATCTAAGAATAGTAATAAACAAATGAAATCAAAATTTATTGACAGGTCAAAAAATTTCTCCACATATAAAGCTAAACTCCAAGAAGACATTGATTTTTTTTCATTATCTAGAAGTGAAGCAAAAATCATAAAATTCATTTCACATATAACATTTGTCCAATTTAGTTCACAAGATTTCTCCACAACCATAAGGATAACTCAAGCCTCCATTTGATTATTAGTACTAATCCTCATAGCTGAAGAGAGAAAGAAGTAAATCAACCTTGTACTATCACTCCCAACTCTACCAATCTTTGCAAGAATTGGATTACTTCGTGAAGAAAATCATTGTTAGTTTTAAAAAATCCCAATGAAAAAGAGACCATTTTCCATTTCTATTTACTTTATATAAAGATTTAATCCTAAAACTAGGGTTAATATGAATATTTAGAACTAGGATTAATATGAATATTTGAATAACTCAATTTTAACTTCTATAAAATCAAAATATCAATAGTAGGTTAACCTCTATAGAGCAATTAGCCAATTAAGTTTTGGTAACTAAATCCAAAACTTTTTGTTAGATATATCCAATAAAACTATGATAACTTTCGAAGACCAACAACTTATTTCCAACATAATTTGTCAAAGAATGAAAATATGACCTATATCCCAAGAAATTAGCAAAATTGAATCCAAAACTAGATATCACCACAAACAATCCCATACTTCAATTAGGGAAGTGGTGAATAAAAGGTTGATTCCATATAAACCATTGTTACCTCCAAAGGCCCTAGGAAAAAAAAACTTGAAGAAAAAATGAGAGGTACACTCCTCACAAACCACACAAAAAAATCTATTTGGAAGGACCTTGCAAACCTCTCTTTCTTGTGTTGTCTCAAGTGAAATATTTATTTAACAAAGAAGTCAATTATAAAACTTACACTTTGACCAACAATTAATATTCCACTTTCTTTTCCACCAAGGGAAGATCTTGTTCCCATTTATTTCATATTCTAAGAGTTGGTATCCACTAGACATTAAATAAACTCCCCTATGATCATAGTCTAAAGCAAGGGCATTAACCTTCTCTAAAGAAAAAGGGAAAAAAATGATTTGTCAAAATAGAAAGTAGAGTATCCTGATCATTCCCACTAGAAAATAGCTCAAATCCTTCAAAAAGTAAAGAATATATTTCCTCATCGACCATCATGTCTTGAAATAAAAACTTAAGAGTAGCTTGCCTCAACAAAAAAAAAAAAAAAACCTTACTCATGGCTAAAAATTGGGGATAGGAAGTAACACTTGGAGGATGAAGATCCAAAAGGAGCATTACATCATTAATTGATAATCCAAAAAAGACCTTGGTAAACAAAAGATGCTCCCTTTTTAATAATATTATAAATCATACTTATCCTTTTTTAGGTAAACTCGTTCTTGGAACCTCCTCAAGGGCAGCACCACATAAATATTCATGGAAATGAAGTTTATCCTCAAGTTGATTATTTTGTTAACATTATCTCTAGACAAACTTTGGTAGTCAAGGCTTCACTTTTGAATTCAAAATTTCTAAGATGAAGGTGTCCATTTATCTTAGGGCTACAAACTTGATGCCAACTAATAAGACTCCACTTATGAAAATCCAAATTCTTTGACCAAAGAATTTTTTGAGATAGAGATTCATGAAAATATTAAAGAAACTAACTAGAAGTAGAAAACACCACAAGAAGAGCCTCTAGCAATAATTTTGGAAGGGTAAGGCATCCAATAAAAAATAAGAAAGTCTAATAATTAACCCTTGTTTTGAATTTGTAAAGAATCTACTTCCACTGGAGACCTAATTAAGGAAGCCAATCGATAATGAAATTCCAATATATTCCAAAGGAAGCTACTCTATCTTAAATCATAGAATAACAAAAATCTTTCTTGAATGTCTAAATGGGTATTAACACAAATATATTTAACTATCTTTATTAATTTTTCAAGGTAATGCAGTGCAATATATATCTAGATCTCTCTTGATATTGGTTTCCTTAATAATAGTAGCACCACCAATTAAGGTAGTATTAGCAAGAAATTGAAGATGGGAATGAAAATGCATCTTGTCAATATTGAATACTTCCTATAACTCTCATTTGTGTTAATATCCATTCCAATTTCTTTGCCACAATAGTGAGAAGGTATAGTGAGAGGGGATCACCTTGTCTCAATCCTCATGAAATAGAAAATATCGAAGATGGGGTTCAATTAATAAAAAATAAAAAAGACTCAAGTCACACAACTCATACCCCATTTAATTTTTTTTGAACAAAGTTTAAATCTAGATAAAACATTTCTAAGAAAATGCCATGGGACCCATCATAAACCGTAGACAAATCCAACTTGATAAGCATGTCCTTTTTCTTAATATACCCCATGAAATTGATAGTTTCTCAAACAATAACTATCCCATCTAAAATTTGAAGTATAATCACAAAGTCCCCTTGCTCAAGGATATCAAAGAATCTAAATCCATTTCAACATCCAACCATCAATTTGGAAATAAATTTGTAAATAACATTATAGAGAACTATGGGGTGAAATAAATTGAAATAATTAGCCTCTACCTTCTTTGAAATACATCTGCTTATGAATTTGAAATTCGTCAATGTCATTTTGTTTTTTTTAAATATCTCAAAATTCTTGAAAGAAACTCAATTGAAAATCCATCTAACTTTTTTCTTATTTGAAAGATAACTTTTTCCCATTCCTTGTCAGAGTAACTCAATGTTAGAGGTCATTTATAGCTTTCTTAGAATACTTTTGTAATGTTGCAGTTCGTGAGCGCATAAAGAAGATCCCAGAACGAGGGCGAGATCAGCCCACCATCGAGGATACCCTCGGTAATGATGGTTTTCGTTCCTTTCATTTATACTCGTTATTGTATTAGTAGTACACCTTTTTTTCGAACAAATATAAAATAGAATAGAATAAAATCAACGTCCACGAGACCAACATATCCTCATTTAGTATTTGGGCAACGGAACAGGAAGAATGGCTTTTGCGAAAGGCTTGGCAGCACTATATTTAAATCCATACGTTAAAACACCCCTAACTGTGGGCATCACGGGCGACTGGGGAATGGGGAAGTCCAGCCTGATGATGCAGGTAACTATATGTTTAAATCCTATGTTCTTTATCTGCATGTAACGCTGCCCAAATTGGCACTTCACCTCCGAATTGCACAATGACAGACGGAAATGATTCTGGTGAAGAGCGGAGCTCAATTAACCTTTCCAAATTTACTACCAACTGAGGAATTTCCTGGATACAAACAGTTCGAATTCAATCGATCTTCAGATGGTCGAAGAAAATACGAGAAAATAAAGGAAGCAGTGACAAAATTATTAGCTTCTGAGGTGTGTACTGTAAGTATATGTTCGGTTTACCCATTTTAAAAATTCAATCCGGTGTAATTACAATGATAGACCATCTAGCATCCAGAATCCTCAAAATGTGTCCATTTCAGGATGCTGACCAGAAAATAGAGGAAGCAATGACTGACTTATTAGCATCAGAGGAGTTTAGAGTAAGCATATGTTCTATTTAGCAAATTGTTAAATCAAATTTCATGTAATTACAATAATAGACCAGAAACCATCATGAGTCCTCTAAAAGTTTTCTGATTTAGGACACCGATCCAGAGGCATCTCCTCATTGTCGAACAAAATACCAGAAAATTAAGGAAGCAATTAAGAAAGCAGTGAGGGACATAACAGTAAGTATATGATCTATTTAGCGATTTATTGAATAAAATTTGGTATAATTACCAAATTAACCCTCTAAAACTTGTCCGATTCAGGATGCTAATCCGAAAGGTCGAAGAAATTACCAGAAATTTATAGAAGCGGTCACCAACTTATTTGCATCAGATGAGTTTAAAGTAAGTATATGTCCTATTTAGCCATTTGTTAAATCATATCTGGTATAATCATCATGAGGGTGTCAGGTCAGGATTGAAAAAGAAAGCAGAATATATGGTGAAGTTTTGTAGCATTAAAAATGAAGATTTACATGTTTATTTATAGGGCAGGAAAGAAGTTAAACTGCTACAAATAAAATTAATTACTAAATTTTTTAAAAAGAAATGAATAGGTATTAATATTTACATTTCAGATTATACTTAAACTAAAAATGTTTCTAAATTTTCAAAATTTTCTCTGGTTGGTCTGCTGTTGGATAATCATCCTTTACATTATGTTGAATCAAATAAAATCCTATGTTGACATGTTTTCTTTTATCACAAAAGGCTAGATATTTGGACATTTTATTGATGAAAATTGGTGTTCCAACAAATCGTCAAGAATTCTTCTGAGTCATAATATTTTTCTCGTTGGCTTGGAAGTTGTCATATATTTTTCTTCTATAGAGGATAGAATTAGCGCTAAGTGTTTCTTAGATTTCCAAGAAATGAGAACTTATCCTGCATGCACTAGGAAACTTATAGTAGATTTTTCATCTTCTAGATCACCTACATAATTTGAATGTGAATATAAAACCAATTCGAAATTTGTTGCCTTGGAGTATTTTAGTCCATAGCTAGAGATTCCTTAAAACATCAAAGAACATATTTTTGTTGCTAACAAATGATTTTCTCTAGGTTGTTCTATAAAAATAGAGACTACTCAAGTAGTGATAGAAATGTTTGGTTGTATTGTTGTTGGATAAATAAAACTTCCAACAATCTATTAGTATTTAGTTATTTGATGTTAGTTTTTCAAACTTTGCTTTATAGGAGTACTAAGAATTTTGTAGTTGTGTTCCAAATATTGTCAAATGTTCATCAATATTTTTTTTGGCTGATAAAGATATAATTTGTTTACCTTAATACCCTATTTGTAACGAAGGTATCTTAAGTTTGTCATTTCAAATATTTTCTTCAATTCTTTTATCATAATTTTAATATGTTTTTTTATCATTAATAGTTAAAAATGGGTCATTCATAGAAACAACTAGATATATGATTGTTCTATGAATATACATATTATTTATATTTATATATTTAAACTATATTAATTTTTTATATCTTATATATGAATACATACCTATAATAAATGTACATACATACACATTTGTGTGTATACAAAGTAGATCCTGTAGGGCTTAAATGTTAAAATTTAATATAGATATACTATTCCATCTTATTTTAAAAATATTTCATTCTGAAATAGTTACAATGATTTACGTATATGTCTACCCATTTATATATAATTTTATTTATAGATGTAATAAAAAAAATTAATCCCTAAATAGCTTAATGGGAAAGTGGGTTTAAATGATTGAAGGCACATTTCAGCCAAAGATAAAAGGACACATTAATTTAGGTGTAAACTTGTATTTATTTATTGGATAAAAATAGGAAATATTGGGTTTGATAGAGTACATGGGTTCTTCATTTATGTTAAATCTCAAGGTTTATCTTTTCACAAGGAGTTCGTGTGTTGTTTCCCATCTAGTTTGAAAATACCAAAAAATATTATTACTATTCACATTATGAAAAATCATACACACTTCTATTTTGGTACAAATATGAAGTTATGAGATAAGGAGAATATACACTTTATCAAGCTAACTTTGAAGATTCACAACTCTCATTCATACATGTCTACCTTTACTATAGCTTCACTCTTCTATTGCATACTTGGTAAATAATACATTTTCATTCTTTGAAAATAAGAAGAGATACCAAATATAAACCTTAACTATCTTATTTACAACAAGAGAAGCTAAAACAGATACACATTAATTTTAAAATTTCAATAATTATTTCTCTAAAAAATATAGATCAAAGGAGTCTATAGCTCCATTACAAGTAAATTCAATAGAATGAATACTCCATTTGTCACTTCCAAGAAGAAGGTTGGAAAAAAACCAATAATGGTATGTTAAGATGGATCTAGCTGAGCTTTATGACCATGATAGTTCATATAATAGAAAAATATTTTTTAGTTATATTTAAAATGATGATCTAAAAAAATATTTACAGGGGAGTAAAGAAGTTAATCTATTACACATAACATAAACTATGAAAAAATATAATAAATTTGACTATGTTGATCCATAAAATTAACTCATAAATTGAAAGGCTCTTTTGAGTATATTTATACCTCTCTACATCCTTGTGAATACAAATTTTATTCCCCATGTGATGGAGATATAGATCCTCTAGAAACATTAATGTAGGTAATGAAGTCACTAGTTCTTTAAGATTTATATTCACAAGTCCAATTATGTGATGAAATATCCTAGGATTGAGGCCTTCACAAATATGACTTCATCTTTTGTGTTCTCTATTTCATGATTGGGCATTGAAGATCTTTTTGAAAGGTTGGATGACTTAGATTGTAGGAATGTAGATGTCCCCATATCAAGGGAGGGTGATGGAAAATATTATATGAAAGAAAAAAAAATTGTGACAAGATTGAAGAAATAATGCAGGTATTTCAAAATCTTAGTACCCACCATAGAAACCATAACTTCCTTTTAAGAATGCCATAGAGAATACAACTTTGAAGGAGAATAAGGATATCTATGATATTCCATTCTATGATTCATTATCAAAATCTAGGTTCCACAACAATGTGTCAAGCTTTGAATCCACCAAAAGTGCTCTTGCTACGGTAGATCTTGCTTCAAACTGTGAATCATTATCAAAATCCAGGTTCCATAGTAATGTTTCAAGCATAGTAGCCGAGAGACGCGTCTCCTTCCCCTTGAGACGCGTCTCAGAGACGGAGACGCGTTTCCGGCACTGTACCCGTCTCTGGAAACGCCTAAATCAAGCCAGGAGACTTTTCGGCCATCTCCCGATGTCTCCCACGTCTCCAGAAAATAAATCGAAGTCTTCCGCCGTCTCCTGCGAGGTCTCCCGCTGGTCAAAGGGTCAAACATAGAAAAAAATGCGAATATGTTAAAAACACGATTTTTTTGAAGTCTCAGACCTCATTCTTTCAGCGCGCGACTGGAATAGACGTTTTTTTGGTGATTTTGCAGTTTTAAATGGGAAGAAATCGTTGACCTATTTTCAAAAAATTGGGGAAAAAATCGTCCAGCTTGCAGATTTTTGAAAAATCGCAATTAATCGGGGTTTTTTGCAGATTTATGCTTTGGGCCTTATTTCGTGGTCCCCAACCTTTCATGCCATATCAAGCTATCTAAATCCAACCTGCCATTCCCTGTGTGCATCTCAAAATGAATCTTTGCGCTTGGAGCAATGACGCAGCTAGTGAGGTTATACCCGAGGCGCGTCAATTGCTGCTTCAAAACTATTATAAATATCATAGTCGAGAAGTATTATATCATTATAAATAAAACATAAATTAAACATATATTATTAAAAAAAAATATCACATATTAAACTATATATTTGAACACCCGACTATTCATTTCTATTATTAAACTATATAAATTAAATCTATATTATTAAAAAAAATATATCATAGTATATGTTTAGTTTTATTTTACTTTTATATTATTAAACTAATAGTTTGATAATATTGAAAATATATTATTAAAAAATAAAATATATATAGATTAATATATTAATAAACATATAAATTATAATAAATTATAATAAGGCGAATTTAATTCGAATTTTTTACTTTTCGAATTTTTTTCTTGCCGAACTTCATTCGAATTTCAATGTTGCCAAACTCGAATTCGAATTCGAACCTTGTGACTTAGGTTATAGTAGCTTTGGGCCTTATTTTCGATTAATAGCATCACCAATTAATCTCCAAAATAATAAAATTGCAAGCCCTATTTTCAGATTTTCTATATATTATTAATTTTTATATTAAAAAAAAAATGGCGTCTCCAAGTACCCCCGTCTCCTATTTTCAAAAAAATGCCGTACCGGTACCGGTACCAGTCTCCCGTACCAGTACCAGTACCAGTCTCGCGGCAACTATGGTTTCAAGCTTTCAATCCACCAAAGGTGTTTCTGCTAGGGTAGATCTTGCTTCAAACTATGGAAAAAATGGTCCTCTCAATTGTGCTAATAAGTATCCTAGAGTTTGGATATGATAGACATGGATTGATCAAAGGAAAAGAGTTTTAGCTATAACTAGGTTAATTGATTCAACCACTTTTTCCTTGGCCTTTCTGATCTAAACAAGTGGATTTTCAAACTTGTTGGCCTATTATGGAAGGTAGTTTTGAGATTTATCTTTGTTCTCATGGTTTATTTATTGTGGTTTTTAATTATTTTAAGGATCAGAATACTATTCTCTGTAATTGTTTCTAGATCTAGGGCTACCATTCACTCATGTTCAAACCATCACATTCTTAATTAATTGAAAATTCCCTTCAATGATTCATTCAATATTATGTCTATTTGAGTTCATTATCCAAATCTTCCAGGTGATTTTAAGATTGGTCCATATTTTGAAGCTATTGACAATTCATTGAATAGCTTCTTGATGATACAAACAGAATCTTCTGGTTTCACTCATACAACTTTGTCCTGTATTCTGGTTGATCTAGATATCTCAAAAGATATTCTCAGACATTATCTTAAAAGCTATTGATTGCAGCTGCTCTCAGCCTTTAGATTGTAAGGTACCATCTTCTCATTATCATAGGTGTTATGAAATTTGCCACGTTGTTAGATATTGGTTAATTCCAAGCGCAAATTGGATTGTCAAGTTACGTATTGGAAAGATGTTTTTTGTGCAAATTGGTTTTCTTGTATCATCTAATAGGTAATTGTCAAGTGCCCCGTTTAATGCGAAGACATCCTTCCAGGTTGAGAAGAAGTCAAAATCTACCTTACCGAAAGTGGGTTCTGCAATTAAAGATGGTCTGTTAGTTAATGGGCATTAACCTTCCCTCATTGCTCTTGATGATAAGAGTAATAAAGGAACGTGGATCTTTGTGCAGAAAAAAAGAAAAAAGATTCATAAAAATAAGTTAGATTTACACAATTTACTTCGTGTTTTTATATCAAAATGGGTATAGATTATTTTAGGGATACTGCAATCTTTGTAACCTACATGCGTTGATTTTTTTGTTCTTACAATAAGACTTCACATATTCAGAATCTAGCTCTGGTTTTCCCTAAGATAGACCACAACTACCGTGAATCCTCTAAAAATTGTCCCATTCAGGAAGCTGATCGCGGGCTATCTCCGAAAGACCGAAAAAACGTCCAGAAAATAAAGAAAGCGGTGACAGACATATTAGCGGTAAGTATATGTTCTATTTAGTCATTTACTGAAATAATGCATGCTGCAATTACCATGATAGAACATTAACCATCGCGAATCCTTTATAATTTGTCCCGTTCAGAATGCTCATCCATTGTTATATTTACTCGACAACTATCAAGACAAACACCATGAGGTGTATAGATCGTTAGCGGCCATGGACCGGAGTGAGATGGTGAGTTTTTATTTCAGTAATGTAGCTTTCTGGATTTTTTGAGGAGCATTTTTTCTAACTCTTAGCCTTGCTGTTTTCTGGCTCTCAGTTTGTTATGAAAGACCAAACAGCAGATTCAAGCAGCAATCAATACTCCCTGGGAATGATTCCTAATATTCTGACTGTTCGATATAATGCATGGCATTACAAAGCTGAGTCAGAAGCTTGGGCAGGTTTGGCTGTCAATATAACAAAAGTGATAGAAGAAACAATGACGAGGGCCCAGAGAATAAGATGTCGGTGGAGGTATGCATGGAATCAACACAAAGACAAAATATTGTTCGAATTATTTCTACCATGCCTCCTTTCATTATGTATGTCTATTTGGGTCGCCTGGGTGTTATGGATGTTATTGAGCATATCGATGCACAAAGAAGTGGTAGACTTGAAATACGGATCCATACCTGTCAGTGTAGTGATTGTTGTCTGGACTGTAATGAAACAATTGCTTTCTGTACTTAAGCCTATCAGTGTTCAAATTATGGGATATGCCAACTTACCTGACCATAAGAGAAATCTTGGTTATCAGAATCAGGTAATTTCTGACATCAATTTTTTGAAGAATGAAATGAGTGAAAAGCCTTCTTGGTTTTGGAAACATATGGCGCTCGAATGGCTGTGGAGTTTGTGCGGGCTCTATCCTGATACCATCAGAGGCACGTCAATTCCCAAGTTTCCTCCACCTTGCCGAGATGATGTTCGGATAATTGTCTTTGTTGACGACTTGGATAGGTGCCAAGACACTGTTATTTTACAGGTACTTCTTGTTTAATTTAGTTTAATACCTTTTCGTGTTTATTAGAGTTCTTAACGAGGATATGCATGGCTAAAATGGGCGCCTTTTTGCTACATCCCCACGTCATTATTGTGGGAGGTCAGAGGTAAATGCATATAAATTCAATGAACATAAATTTAGAATGTTTTAACACATTAAAAATACAAATATTCATAATGTTACAGCATTCATAACTTCTATTCATTGAACACATGATCACATGATCATATAAACATTTAATGAGAACAAAATTACAATTACTTCAATGCTGCAACCAGATTCTTTCAAGAAATATAATCAACATGTTCAACAATATAAACATACAAACAAATATTTAATATTTCTTATTCTAGAATCTTCTTAAGACAAACATTTACTATTTTTAGCATGTGGGAGAAATTACATTGTCCAACACTCCTAATTTCAACCACTAATTATTTCAACGTTCACAACACCCAAGTTTTTCTCTTAGGCACTCAAAATTATCTTTTACCAATATCTTTTCGAATATAACTACCAATTAATCTACAAACCTCACTCCAAAAGTACTCTTTCTCAAGCTCACTGTTATTAGTGAAGATTCATAGTTTTCCAAATTGTATGGTGTCTTTCAAGACAATGGCTTCCTTTGATTCAAAATAGATTAATAGTCACTTCACTCAAACATTTAAACATTGTTTTATTGCTATTTTGTTCAATATGTGAATATATATGCTTGTACATCATTGATCAATAATAGTTGAAACTCGTAATAATTTTTTCTTAATTCCTAGAACATACATCACATTTGTAAGTTATTTTACATTCCCATTAGACAATAGTAAACTTATATTACCATAGATTTTTATTTCATAAGACCCATCTTCTCCTTAATAGATCCTACTACCATCAATTTTCTCATGAAATACTTTCAACCAATCTCTATGATACGACTTATGAATTGATGTCCTTAAATCTATAAACAAAGCATTACCTGCATCTATCTCAGCATGTAGAGGATAATCTGAGATAAACAAATATAGATTATGAAGATCATCACTTATCCTCACCATTCACAAAGTTGCCTTAATATTTATTATTTATGGACTCCTTAAACTTATTTTTTTTTACATTCACAAGCAAATTATCCAAAATTACCATAATAATTATAATTTCCCTTTGTATTCACATTAGAATTTGATTTAGACAATACCTCATCTTATTACCTTTTTTCATATTTATACCCTTTTTATCAAATTTATCTCCTTTCTTATTTCCCCATTACTTTCCTTTGGATGGCTTCTTTTTCTTGGCCATCAAAGCTAAATCTATAGTTTGAAGCCTACTATCCATATACTTATTCCTTTCATCTTCTTGTAGAAGGATACCTACTTAATTTTTAAATTACGATGTATTTTCCCTTTATAGAGATAGTAGTAATGAACACTTGATAATCACTCACAATTCAAATCAAAGTAACAACAACTAAATTGCTACTTGAAGATTTTTGCCAATGTCGACTAATTTATCCCTTAATTCCTTAACTCGGCAAAAGTAATCACTAATACTTTCATTTTCTTCCATTTTGATTGAAAATAATTTTCTATTTAGAAACACTTTACTTATTTTGTTTGTAATTTCATACAAACCTTTTAGAGTTGTCCACGTACCAACAAAGGTAGTGATATCACAGATATGAGGAATAAATGAGTTCCTTACAAACATGTGTAAGAGAATCTTAGTTTTGGATTTTCTTTTCTTCCAATCTTGAACAATAGGTTGAGGCATAGCAGGGTTAGCCTCAATACCATTTACAATGGTTCAAATATTATATCGTTTTATTAGATTATGCATCTTAAACTTCCAACTGACATTATTTGTGCAATCTAACTTATTTGATTTAGTTAGATAGGAATTTGTTAGATTTTCCAATTTAATGGGATAGAGAAAAAAATTTATGACTTCCTTATGCCTTCTCTAAACTTCAGTTACTTCTCTTGCAACCAACACTCCTTTGCAATAGTTGTTGGTTTGGTAGTAGTTGGTTTAGAAACAAACTTGGTAGCAGTGTGTTCCTTCTTATTGGCCATAGAATAGTGAATTATTTCCTTAGCAAGAGCTTTTATTGAGAATGTTACTGCACCAATCTTTGCCACAATAGCAACGACTCATAAATAGCACTCAAATGACTTATGATTTATTTCTAGTCTTTGACATAGCTAGAACACTTACTAAACAACACTCTATAGAACCCTTCTACCTATAGTTCTTTGCCACTTTTCTACACCACAATTGGCATGTTCTCCTATGATCAACTCCATAACAAATATAGAAACTATTAAAAAAACTCACTTTCACATCACCAACAAATTTGTTAAGTTTTGATACCAAAACAAAGTTTATAGAATAGAAGAGTGAACCCACACTCATTCTTTATTCATTAACAAATTTACATATTTAAATATACAAATACTTCAATAGTCAATCCTATAATTTTACTAAATAGTTTTGACAACTAATTATAGTTGATCAACAACTAACTAGAAGTTATTAACAACTAACTAAAAATAATGATGCTGAACATAACTTAACATATTTGACAATTACATGACCATATAAATGAGTAAACTATTGAAATTGCCTCAATATATAGAAGTCTTTACGACAAGAAGACTTTCTTTTCGAGAACATAACCGACATATTCAACAATATAAACTTATAAATAATTATTTAATATTTTTCTTTATTCTAAAAACCTTCTAAAACAGACATTTATTATTTTTTTAAGCTTTGTGGAAGAAATTAAAATTTTCAACAATTATCTTACAAGTATTTCTTATTTAGATCACTTCAGCTGTGTGCAATAACTAAAATGATCGGCTTCTACTGAATCGCATAATCAGGTACTGTCTGCTGTGAATTTGGTCTTAGCGGCCTGTGGAATCAATGTAATTCTTGGAATGGACAAGAAGATGATTGCAAGAGCAATAGCCAATAAATTTCAAGATTGCAACAATCAAACTATGCTAAATCCGGCAGATTTGGCAGAGAAATATATAAGCAAAATAGTTCAGCTGCCGTTGGCCTTACCACATCCTGGAGATGTTGAAACCAAGAACTTTGTAGACAAGCAGCTGGGAGAGACGTTCCATGGAGGAACCAATATTGCAGAACAAGCTCCGACAATGATGAAACGGGGCGTTTCGCAATCTTCACCAGGTTTACAAAATTACAATTCAATGCTTTGATAAAAATACCTCATGCAAATTGTTTTAATTCATGGAAGGGAAACATTTTTTGTTTGATACAGATGACAACCTCAATCGTGCGCTTGAAGATATTGATACCAATTCAAATGGTCCAAAGCCATCTCACATTGTTAACATTTCCTCCAATCCACGATTTTCAGAAGGTTAAAATAATTGAAAATTACAGCAGAGTAAATCAATTTTTGTTTCTGGATTTGATTGTGTGCATTTTTTTCATAATGTTTAGGATCACAGTCTATGATTCATCATCAGAATGAAGGAGAGCATAAGAAAGAAAAATCCCAATGATAGATCATTGAATGTGATTTTTGATGAAAAAAATGCAAAAAATTTATAGAGTATTTCATTTTTTGTTTCAGTTGTCTAGATTTATAGAATGGAGCTTATTCTGTTTTGATACGCATGGCAGCTATGAATCATGAAACTCGTGACGCTGCTCGAAACGTCAGAAAATGGTGTTCAAAAGCTTTGTGGTCCAAGATTTCCGTAATATTTAAGAGAAACAACCTACGTGGATCTGGTAATTGTTCATATTTCTAATAAAATCTTTTTTGGCAAGAGTTTGATATCATAAATATAAATTTGTAAAGTTTTATGCAATGATGTTTAAAAATATGAATATTGATGTTTCACATCATAGTCTAACTAAATATTTTAGGAATTTACTTTTTAATGAATTTTGAAAACTTATTATTAATTATATATAATGGTTTAAACTCGTTATGGTATTTGATCAGGGTTTAATACAGAAATCTTGAAATTACGGAGCACAATTTTAAATAGTTTAAGGATGATGTCAACTTACACTAGTAGAGAGCAAGAAGTAATAGCTTACTTAAGCACGCTTACCACAGACACCAAAAAACTTCCACGAGAATGGAAGCAATTCCTCACCTATCACCGTTTGGCATGGAACATCCTTTCTCAGTGTGAACAAGTGCAAAAAATACCAGGCTGGCAAGTGCAATTACTTGTATGGATATTTTGTTGTTGGCAATGGAAAGATAGAATCAATGATATTATAAAGGTAATTTTGTTTCAATGTATTTTTTATCATGTTGGTTAATGAATTTTTATCTTACAAATCTTATGTGTTGTTTGTCATACAGAAGTGGAAGGAGCTTGTCGTTGTAAATGGTGTCTCTATGAGTGATGATGATTTCTCACTTAAAAATATTGTTGAACAATATGTTGATGAAATGTTATTGCCTTATCACATGAATGATGATATTAATATTCAAGAAGAGAAGAAAATGGAGGAAAAAGAGGCCAAGAAAAAGAAAGAAGAGCAGGAAATTAAAATGGAGCTAGAGGATACGAAGAAAAATCAAGAGGAGTGGGGAAACCTAATTGAAACACTAGTTAAATATGATGTTTCTAGAGAGTCAATTGAATTCTTTCAAAAATTCCGTTTAGATTGTGAAGTTGGGCATCTCCATTGACTGAAAAACAAGTAGCACTATAATATTTTATTAGGATTCAATTATATAAATTGATTCAAACTATATTTTACATCTTCATAAAACAATAAAATTTGAAATAGTAGAAAAATAACACTTGATTTTTATTATGATTATAATTAATCATCACATGTTTTTAAATTAGAACTTGTAAATTATCTGTAACAACTTCTCACTTTTACTTAGAAAAAAAATATATTATATATATAATTGTATATTAATGCTTGTCAACAATTTATATCCTTCGTTTAACTTTCAATGTATTGCTCAATACCAATATAATGATTTTTTTTATGCTCTCATTCTAATAAATATTCTATGGAAAAATTACAAATAATTTTAAAGAATTAAATTGTTTAAAAATAATTATTGAAAACCCTTCAAATATTAGATATTGATATATAATAACTACTCCTAGATAATAAGGATTTGATCTTTGATATTGGTGTGTCTTGAATCTTTCTATGTTTTATAGACGAATCCTGACTATTTGAATTCCAAACACAAAGAGCCTTCTTAATATCAAGAATGATAGAACTAGACATTCGTTTATTTTATTATTTAATTTTCTGAGTTTGGTTTTTTATTATATAAGAATAATTTTATTTATTATATTTATGAAAATCCAATTTTAATAATTTATGTTTCCTTAATAGAAATTTATGGTAATAATATATATTTTGTATGAGTATGTATTTTTCCATGATGGAAAAACTTTGCTAAAAGGTTGATCTTAGTTAATCGATATTAAAATAATCTCTTTCTTGTTCTAGGGTTAGATGTTTCAGAAGAAAAATATTAATAAACTAAGATAGGATATAATTATAGATTTAATTGTTATTTTTATTTCTTGTGTAATATCCACATTTGGTTATTATTAGCATTTATTTTTAATGATTTAGATATCTATATTTGTATATAGTCCATAGGTATTTAGTGAGAATTACAATTTTAGTGAATGTATAGAATTATGACTTCAATTGTTGAGTTAAATATTTCTTTGTGATGCAAATTTAGGTTAGATTAAATAAAACCCATATCTAATTTGGTCGATTTTTTTCTTGGAGGTTATGTGTAATAACCTTTGAAATTTTATTATTTTGAGAGATGTAATTACAAAAGGATTAAATCATGTGAAATTAGATAGATGCATGGAACACATAAAAATTACTCACCCTATCCATGATATTTGCTTCGAAATAAATTAGCATTTCTTTCAATAAGGACTTGCATTTTACAATAGAGATGAATAGATAACATGGGAAATAAAAAATTAAAAATGTCCTTATTTCTCTCTAGTAATTTATAGGCACAATAAAGTAAATTTGTTTTATTAATTATATATTAAACCATGGGTATAGTAATTTGATCATGACTACTTGACTAGAACTAGAGGTACCTAAAATATTGAATATTTCCATTTTTAAAATTTTATAAAATTTCTTTTAAGTGATTTTGTAAAAACTAAAGGATAACTTGTACTTGATATATCCAATTCCCCCTAAAGTGAAAAATTGACCCCCTTAATGTAAGTTCTGCACTTTCTAAAAATCCTCCTTTGATAAAGTTTTACTTATAAATTGAAACAACCTCATATTATAAATGATAAAAAAATTAGAAACTACCCCTGATTGTCTAATCAATATATAAAAGTACTCATTTAAAACATATGCTTTTAAAACATACCAGAATAGTATAGATGGATTTGGAAATCCACAAACTAGAACATTGATGCCAGGAACCATATAAATCATTACAAAATGTACATAGGTTGAACTACACGTGTAAGGAACATAAGGAATAAAAAAAAGAAGATGGAATGCCATGCTATTTGATAGGAATATTTCTAGATAGTTGGGTTATCGCGCAATACTTGTTTACAATTTTTGGCCAAACTGGACACTTGATTGATTTTTTCTAACTAAATCTTCACTAATACGCCTATAGTAGCTAATCCGTGAGGAATTTGAAGATGATGCAAACCAGTGATTTGTGACATTATTTCTGTAGATTCTAAATATATTTTTTTTAAAATTCTTTGAATTAGATTACACTTATTTTTCCATCTCCCTCGAAAACTAGTTTTTTTTCAGTAAACACCATTTTTAAGGAGTGACGCTCAACGTATAACACATAACTTTTTTCCATGACTTAGGATAAAATTCTATTTTTTTCAAATTTAGATTTGTAACTACGATATCTAGTGCTTCTAATTGGTTTCATAGTGTTTTATTGAATATTTTTTCCTTAATCAGGTTTTGAAGTCTAACCAATGACAATTTAGACATAGGAAGACCGCATAACACAACTTTTTTTGTATGTATCGAAATTCAATTTTTTTTTGTATTGGATCAAGGACTTCAATATCTGCTACACAATTTTATTTTATTTTTTATAATCTTCTATTTTTCCACATGTGCAGAATAGAGAGCTTGATTTTTGGTGAAAAACCTACATTCATAAGATATAAAAAATAAATATAATAATCAAATTAAATTTAATTAAAATTATACCTTTTTTTGAAGCTTATAATAAGAAATACATACTTCAAAAGAAAAATCAAATGAATTTATTTGATCCCCCAAAAGGTAAATGAAAAGTGGTTTTTTATCAGCATTTTAATAGGTGTAAAGGAGACTCTATTATAGGTATGGTTTAAAACTAGCGGGGTTCTATCCAAGAGGGCTTGGTATAAGGTGGTTTGATCAAACCCTCTTCAATTGGAATCCTTTAAATGAAACTTTTCAAAGCTTAAATAAAAATATTTTCTAAAAATATGTGATTTCAACAAAAATCAGGATCTCCCAGAAAGTGTAAAAGGAATCTGTCGGGTATCCATCCCCCTATAAATTGTAGTGTGTCTGGTAAATTTTTTTCACGTAACACTGGCACAACATGCCCTCTAGTACCATGGGGATGGTGGGGAGACTAGACCTCATGACCTCTTACCTGCAACAACATGCTTTAGCCAATTGAGCTAGGCCCACTGCCCCTAGAATTTGTATTTTTGTTAAACATGTAGTTTTCTTTTAATTTTTGTCACCACTTTTTAAAAATATGAGTAATTTTGTAATCAATAAGCTTCCAAACACAACAATTAAGAAAGGGTCATCACACCTTCAAATTATATAGGCTCAAAGTAGTAGTATGGTGGTGAATTTAAATTGTTCATGAAAAGTATTATAGAAATAATAAACATGGTGGCTTAAACTAACCAAGAAGGTATCAATCAACTTAGTAACCTTGATAATTATGCTATTCAATAGAGGAAAAAATAAGCATTGTTGTTCAACATAAAAAATGCTTTATATTCAACTTGATAAAACTATTTAATATTACTTCATTATATAGAGGTTTCTTAAAAAAAAAAAAATCTTGAATTATAACTGACATGCCAAAAATAATAATCTACTAATAATAGTAAATAATTTTTCTACTTCTAGAAAAACTATTTTTTTATTTTTAAGTTGTGCTAAAAATTACTAGAATATTCAAACACCCCTCTTAACCTCTACAACTAATTTATTCAACATCTACAACACCAAAATTATTTTTCACATATTCAAATTGTTTCCTTTCTAATGTCTTTATCTATTATATTTGCCAATTAATCTTTGGATTTGCAAGATTCCAAGTGAATTTCTACATTGATTACTATCTCTTGAATGAAATGATACCTTGTATCAATCTTATTTCTCCTCTTATGAAAAACATCATTCCTCAACAATGAAATTGCTGATTTATTATCACAATAGATTGGTGTTGGTCCCTCTTGATCATGTTTTAAATTTATCGATATTCATTGTTATGAAACTTTTAACCCAATGTGAAAGTAAAGTTATGAAATAATTAAATGGAGATAGAAAAATAAACCATAATATGATAAGTTGGTTAAAAAAGAGATTAATAAATACTATTTATGAAATATCCTTTATAAGAGATGAATAAATATAGTTTTTAAATTTAACTAAAGACAACTTTTGTGAAAGCTGTGATATTTTGAGAACCAACCCTTTAGGATTATGTAAGGAATTATGTGATAAGTATAATGGACATGGACAATGATGAAGGAACAATAAATTGGTTTGGTGGTTTATGGGCATTAGAGAAGGAGAACACAAATGTGTCCAGCTTGGGGTACATAGTTTTACCTAGGATTGTCCTACCCAAGGCTTTTATGCAAGTAGGCACAATGTGAGTAGGCACTTTTTTTTGTGTAGATACATTTGTTTTTACATAGGTCATCTAGAGTGACCTATCCATGTTTTGTAAATCAGGTATTTGCTAAAATTATTATGATTCAAAGATATTTTTCAATTATATATCAGATGAAGTTGATTCAATTAAATTATTTAAATATGATAGCTATTTCAATCATTTTCATATTTTGGATCCCAATTTTGAAATAAAAAAAAAATGGTAAGTATGGTGACATTGAAAAATGTCTTTGAATGATATCACATACCTAATCAGAATTTCAACATTTCATCTTGAAACCCATCCTTCTTTTCACTTTATCAATTGAATTAGCCTAGCTTAATTAATTAATTGCATCATTTTTGTCTATTAATCTAACACATTTAATTGGGTTAATTCACCCCCTTTCATGCTAACGCTTCATCTCATTAAATTAAATAAATCAAACTATTTAATTTAATTCCCTAAGTCTTCTTATTTAATTAAATAACCCTAAGTTATTTAATTAAATGTCATTTCACCTTTCCCCCTTTCATTGAATCATTTAATTTAATGAAAATCACTTTATTCGGTTTAAAATCCCTAATTGTATGATTAAACCTTGTTTAATTAACAATTAATCTAATTTTCCTCCAAAAGGGGAATATTCCTTTAACCCTTTTGCACAATGGAAAACTTTGTTTTAATTTGTAAAATATCCTTTTCTCCCTTGCCCATGAGAATATTCTAAAGAACGTATGTGTAAGATCATGATGGGCCAAAAGTGGGCGATATGATGGGTATTTGTAGGGTATGTGGTCAAGTGAGTTTTTTAACCCAAAATTAATGAAATGAAAAGGGTTTTAAAGGAGATTCTCATCTTTCCACCAATATAAATTATTCCTTTACTTTGAATTTAATAAATAATTATTATTCACTATTTGAATTAATGAATAAAGTCCCGGGATGATAACATTGAAAACATATAGCCAGTACATAGTTTTACCTAGATTTTCCTTCCAAAGGCTTTTATGCAAGTAGGCACAATGTGAGTAGGCACTTTTTTTGTGTGTAGATACATACTTGTTTTTACATAGGTCATCTAGAGTGACCTATCCATGTTTTGTAAATCAGGTATTTGCTAAAATTATTATGATTCAAAGATATTTTTCAATTATATATTAGATGAAGTTGATTCAATTAAATTATTTAAATATGATAGTTGTTAATTTTTAATCATTTTCATATTTTTGGATCCCAATTTTCAAATAAAAAAATGGCGTTAGTGTAGACACTAAAAAACCTCTTGAATGATATTGTACACTCGAATCAGGTATACTAACATCATTTCCTCTTGAAACCCATCCTCTTTTCGCTTAATTAATTGAATTAGCCTAACTAATTAATTAATTACATCATTTTTTCGTCAATTAAGCTAACACATTTCATTGGGTTAATTCGCCCCTTTTTCACACTAATGCTTCGTCTCATTAAATTAAATAAATCAAACTATTTAATTTAATTCCCTAAGTCTTCTTATTTAATTAAATAACCCTAAGTTATTTAAGTAAATGTCATTTCACCTTTCCCGCTTTCATTAAATCATTTAATTTAATGAAAATCACTTTATTCCTCTAAAAATCCCCTAATTGTATGATTAAACCTTGTTTAATTAACAATTAATCTAATTTTCCTCCAAAAGGGGAATATTCCCATGGAATATTCCTTAACCCTTTTTGCGCAATTAAAAATTTGTTTTAATTTGTAAATATCATTTCTCCCTCACCCATGAGAATATTCTAAAGAAGGGTAAGTGCAAGAGATCATGATGGGCCAAAAGTGGTGATATGATGGGTATTTGTAGGTATGTATCGGCGAGTTTTTTAACCCAAAATTAATGAAAATGAAAAGGGTCGAAGAATATTTTCATCTTTCCACCAATATAAATTATGCTTTACTTTGAATTTTAAAAAATTATTATTATTCATTTTCTATTTGAATTATGACTAAAGTCCTAATTGATAGGCTGATTGAAAAACATCTATAGCTTTCAAACAAGATCACATTTTCTGAATTTGAAACATGCATCACATTCTATGCTTGTATACTATAGGATTAAAAAAAGAAATAATGAATTTCATGAATTTTTGACCAAGTTTAGGTGGTTAGACATACAAGTTTTTATTTTTTTTTAAAGTTGTAATAAAAAATTCATAATTAATTATTTACTTGGAAAAAAATTACAAAATATATGCATCACATCAGTGCATGAGTCCTCTACTTATATGTAAAATATTATAAAAAATATTATCATTTTATTGTATAGGGTGGCCGAGATAGACACCTACTTCTTATTTTTTTCCCCGAATTTAAGTACTAATCGTGATTGAAATTTCAAAATTTCACCAAATGGAATTAAAAAAAAAAAAACTTAGTAGTTTAGAGCCTAAATTCAATTTTCTACAAATTCTATTCTTACATATTTTTGAAATAATATAGATAACTTATTCAAATTTTTATGTCAAGTTTCCTAACTCTGATTTTTCTAATTTTTTCACCACTTAAGGGCCTATTTTTTCCATGATGATCCTACACATACCCAAAATATTCTTTCTCATCCAATCATTGAAAAGGGAATATTCTCATTTTTCTTCTTGAGCAAGCTAAACTTCAAATTTCTTGAGCAAGTTAACTTTTGACCTCTTGTATAGGTCAAAAGTGTGCTTGTTAGGAAGGAATGGGAACCCTTATTTAAATCTTATCTTGCATTCTCACCTGATGATGAGAATCCATGATCCATACCTCTTCCTTCTTTCATCATTGACTGTTGATTGATGTTTTTGATATCAACCATTTATTTCTCATTTTCTCTCCTATAAATAGAACACTATTTGGACACAATTAGATCCATCTTTCAATTGAAAACTTATGTTGTTGAATTCACTCACTCACACTCATAATTTACTCAAATTTAGCATATTTAAGTTCATTTTTAGTTGCATATT
>VDFB02025487.1:0-16416 GCA_007258455.2 Sequoia sempervirens | reverse complement strand
ATTCTTTTACTTAATAGCCTATAATTTTATTTTATCTAGTTTTCCAAATATTCTTCATTTTGTACTTCATCACCTGAGCATGTACTTTGAGGTAATGAATGGCTATTCACTCCCTCTATACTCTGCTTTCTCCTAGAGACTTACGGGTAACAAATCACCTCCTTTATAGAAAGTATGTTTTATACTGATTTATTTTTGCTATGGATCCCATTACCATTTTGAAGACCTCTACTAAACCCACTACATTCCCCACTACTATGACTAATACCCTAATCCCAAAATATGTAATTTACCTTAGAAACCCTAAATCCTAAATATTATTGAGCTAAATCTATGATGACTATGTCTTGGCCAAATTCTCTCCAACTAAATTAACTAATCATTCCTTTCTACTAGTTTTGTACCTTACCCTTGGTTTGGGCTATACTCATTAAATATTATGCTTTTGATAGCCTTTATCCAGATAAATATTATCATTTAGATATATTCTTATCCACTCTCCAAGAGAGATAAACTTTAATTAAATACTTAAATTCATTTTATAAAACCCTTATATATTTTCACTTATTTTTGTTGTGGATCCCATTACCATAGTCCTAGTCCCTAATTGTTGAACCCTATACCCTAAATATTATCGAGATAAACCTATTATGACTATGTCTTGGCCAAATTTACTCTGACTAAATTAATTAATCATTTCCTTTATACTATTTTTGTCTAAATAATTTTTAGATGTAATTTTATCTCTTAGATCATCCTCATAAATAAATCATAATCTAAACAATAATCCCATAAAAAATTAACGATTTTACCTCTTATTTTTATGTATTACTCCTTTTTAAACCTTCTTATACCTCTTTTCTTACTGAGCCATTTACCCCATTGATATATATGGAAAATTATGAGCAAGCTACTCCATCTATATTATTTCATTTTTAATTGAACCTTTAAACGTGTTCTAATAAAGTTGATTAAATATTTTTTTAACATATCCTACTTGCATCTATGATAAACCCTATCCTACCCTCACCCATGGGACCCCCCTTGTGACCTTTATATAATCTACCTGAACACTAGATAATAATATCCATAAAAATATGATGAATGGTCTTAAATATATATGTGTCATTGGTCTCATCCTCAAAACATGCTAGAGACCTGTTTGCAAGTAGAATCTAACCAATATCATCTTTCTAGGTTTATTCCATTGAGCCAAGGTCTCATAAATATTAGATAATATATATATTATTTTCCACTCTTCAAGATTAAAAAAAAAAGATTAATTAAATATTAACTAAATTCCTTCCATAAATATTTTTTATCTAAACCATCTCCTACCCTTCCTGAATGGATCCCCCTTGTGACCAAGTATAAGAAAATATAATAATTAGAGAATTGAGTATACAATAATGAAAATTATAGAGATTACGTTTAATGTTTTGATGCCAGTATATCTATATATATCAATCTCTTGTAGAAATTCTATAATATTCTATTTTATATAATATATATAGGGGCTCACACTAAAAAAATCCGAGTATAATTTTAGCCCAATTTAGTTACTAGATTACAAAAGGCCAAAGCACACATAGTTTATGGAAGTAAGGAGACCCAAACATAAACAATTGATGATAGAGAGGAGGCCCATCTCCACTTTTATATTGGAAAGTGGCTAGCATTGCTTCCTTCTATGGATATTCATATGAATCTAATTAAATAGGTGAAAATAAAAAATTCTTATAGAAATACAAATTACATGAAATGAATATAGAGAAATTGAAATTTTATGTTGAACAACCCAATCAAACTACTAAAGGGTCATTAAATAGAACTACAAAGGAAATCCTTGAGGATTATTTCAAAAATATTTATACACTTTTTCAAGAATTTTTTTAATCAAATTTACTTCTTTGTGATGAGACAAATGATCCATTATAATTGTTGGGTGTATATTTCACAAAAAGAGGAAAGGAAAACTTTTAAAAGACATTTTTTAAATTGTTAAAAAAGGTTTAGGTTCCATTGGGAAATAATCTTGATCAACACATAGGAGAATTTAAAGAAGAGTAATTTTGAAATCTATTTTAAATCAATAAATAATAATAAAATATCAAATCTCTCCACTTTCAACTTAAATTAGCTTAAGTAGAAAAATACTAACAATACATATGAAAAGAAGAAAGGTTTTGAATGATACTATTGTAGAAGGAAATTAGGTAATGATGTGTAAGGATCCTCATTCTAAAAATATTTAAGATGGTGTTAGGAAGTTGATCTCAAATGTTTTTTGTATGATTACACTCATCCTTCATCAAATAAAAGATACATTCACAAACATAGGATCATGCCAAATAAATTTAAACCGCATATAAAACATTGGTTATAATTACCATGTAACATGAGATGTATGCGATGTTTTAAAAATAAAATCCTTATATAAAGGTTGGGAAAAAAATGTTTTAAATGTTAAGGCCATATTATGGGAAGGAAAATAAGATTTTTGAATATTCTTGTTGTCATTATCATATTGAATTCAATATTTACTATCAAATGTTCTAAAATATTAAAGAAGAAAATGATGGTTCTTAAAGATCACCTCCTAATAGGTAAATCAATTCACAAAACCCTATTGCAAGTATGAGCTAGTCTGGTGGTGTTGTCATTAATGTCGTCATTGATGTCAACATGGTCAGTATGTTGAAAATTGTACATATATAGCTGAGATGTTGCTAAGATGTTGTGAGTATATGGAGCTATCTTTATGTCATTGCAGATGTGATGTGTTGATGAGTTTCCAAGTGATTTTGAGAAAATTAATAAAGAGGAGAAGTCAGAGTGATGAATGTGCTCATAATGTGTTCCAGTATGTGATCCACACTTCTCTTGTGTTGATCCTATGCTTGTGTGGATATGAATATTTTATAATGGTGATCTTTTGGTGATATATCCTAAGTTTTAGCTTTTGGTGTGATAGTACATGAAAGTTATGTTCACCGGTGTGTGAATTGTTTTGGTAGAGTTGATCTTCTGTGGACTAAGAGAAATTTTTTTGCTTTGCAGTCCACCACTATTTTTTTTTAGATCTTGTGGATCTGGGATATGTCTTGAGATGGTATTCTCTAGGTTTTGGAAAAGAAGGTTGAAGTTTGGTAATCTAGAAGTCATGTTTGAGTGTTTCAGTATGGGTTTGCACAGTTTGTATGAACTAGTGAAAGGTGTTCAGATTTTGAAGCATATTGCATTTGTTGAAGATGTATCTGAAGAAATATAAGATGTATTCTCAAACATAATGAAGTATTTTTTGGAGTCTGTGTATCATCTTGTTGTTGGGAAGTGTGCACATCAATGTTCATTTGTTTTTTCATTAGGTTTGGCCGACCTATTGTTTACACTTCATTTGAAGAATAAAATTAAATTGAGGAAGCATTTGGTTGATCTGAGACATTATTTTTTGTCCTAGTTAAATTTTTATTGGTACACTCTCATTCCTTTCCATCGTGGGAATGTTGAGTTTCCAACCTAATTTGAATTTATGAAATGAGGTATTTGTGGCCAACCTTGGAGAAAGTTTTTAAGGTTGAGGATGGTATAAGAGAAAGTAAAATTATGAAGAACTGTATGACATTGTGATGCAAAGTGATGAAAGTGAGCCACAAATCATAAGAGTAAAGCATGTGTCTAAGTGAGTTGAGACAATAGTACTTCATTGTGTTGGATTCCTGAAGGTAGTGAGCTAAAGGTTTATGCAATCCTTATTCAAAGTTGTGGATGTGTGTTAATTGTTGTGGTGGATCTTTTGTTCTCTTTTGTATCTATAGGTATGAGCCTCCCTATTGGATAGTGAGTCCTTTTTGTAGGAAGTGAGCCTTTGTACTTGGACAGTGAGTCCTCTTCTGGGTAGTGAGCCCTTGGCAGTGAGCCTTTGTATTCATTTTATAATCTTTTTATATTGTGAGTTAACCCTCATCATGGTTTTTCCCTTATTGGTTTTTCCACATAAAAATATGGTGTTCATTTTGTTGATTTACTTTCTATTATTTGTGTTTCATGCTTTTACTTAATAACAAAATAGTGTGGTTGTGGAATTGATAAGTGTTGAAGTCTTAAATTTGAATTTTGTGACAACTGATTCACCCCCCCTCTCAATTGTCCTATGCCATATTTAAAAAACCCATATTATGTGATAAATATAATGATGATTCTAATGGTCAAATGAAATGTATAAAAAGACTTTGTGAAAATTGTGGAAATTAGGCTAAAATTCCCTTGAAAAACACATATACTAACATGAAAAAGATGGTCCTCCCAAAAAATTGTTGGTCCTATTTTTCCCATTGTTGTTTTTTCCTTGTCTCAGTATTGGTGAGATTTATTTTTTATTTTGCCTTTATGTCTCATTTGTAATGGGTACGAGCCCTTCTTGATTTACCCATAATCAAAATATGAAAAATATGGTAAATTGTAATAGTTACAAGTACATAAAGTTTAAAACAAAATTTAGGAATGAATCCACAAGTTTAGATTTTGTAGAAGAGGAGGTACCTATTGGAACATTTATTGAAAAATTGCATAAATTAATACACTATGCATACATCATGTTTTTTTCCAAGTGACAAGAAAACCAATTTCAATTGTTAAGAGATACATTCCCATCTAGAATAATTTTATTAGTAGTTGGCTTTGCTGAAAGTTATTCTTTTACCCAATAGACACATTATTAATATTCAAAGTAGGTCACTAGTATTGTGTATGAGTGTTATTAACATGTACAATTAGATTTGGATGGTGTTGAAAATACATATATAAATAGTGATTCATTAAGAAAGAAGATAACTTTTACATTAGTGATAATAAAGAGCATGACACACATATTGTCAAACATTTATTTAAGATCATTTCTGAAGATTTGGCAAGAAGAGGAGTGAATATTGAAAAGAATTTTATATGGTTTGATGGGTGTGCATAAAAATTCAAAACATGATGGAAATTTTATGTAATATGTAGATATCATAAACATGACAATATACCACAAGATTGGAGTTTCATTGAGAATGGGAATCTAAAGGGTGAACGTGATTGCATAGGAGCTTGCATCAAACATGGTCTAAAAAATAATCAAACGAATTATGAGAGATATCATATTTAAATTATGCACATGATGTTTTTGAATGGTGTAAGAAACACTTTGGATGTGAGGTCACTGTAAGAGTTAATGGTGACTCCCAACACTGAAATGAGATAAAATTTTCACTAAAAGAGGGGTAAAAATTAAAAAAAGAAGTACAACGGAAATAATAGATTATTATGATTATAGATGCAATATCGATACAAATGTACATAAGAGGCCTTGCTTATAAAGGCAAGGCAAGATATAGGATTAGAAAATATTATGACATGTGTCTTAATCCTATGTTATCATACAACTATTAAATGATCTAGGTAATAAATATTACATCAAAGTCAAAAAGATAAGATATGATACAATCTTTTCTAGACAACTAAGACTTCTAGAAAGACAACTAAGACCTAAGTCAAATTAACATGCACGAATAAGTCCCCCTTAATAGGATTAGCTAGTTATAAGACATTTATTCACACAAACACCCACTTTAAGTGCAACTTAGGGATTATATTATTATGCAAAGATGAAAAACATTAAAAATGAATATGGATCACTACAAGGCCATGTTATCTACCCATATACAATGAAATCTCTCAAAAATGGAGAAAATAAGAAAACCTAGTGGGAAAAAAATCATCTCAAAATAACATAAAAAATATAAAGAAGGATGATATATGGAGCACTCAATGATGAACAATGTATCTGTTTACATTTTCTCACTTCTTTGGGCCCTCCTAGTTAATTTGGGTGTAATTGTGCCTTAATTTAATGTTATAAAATGTATTTATTTACACTTTTACACTTATTTAGGGATCCTTTTATTAATAGATCTTATTTATCCTCAATTTTCCCCTTAATTCATTTATGAAATCTATTTAATTACATTTTTGGAAGAGGAAACCTAACATTCATTAATACCTAAGCATAGCACTTCTCATTGAGCAATGTGTGTCCTAGGATTATGGACCAGGGACACATTTTTTGATGGGTGAATGGGTCCTCCCTAGACCTTAGGACCTAAATTTAAATTATGTTTGTGGTGATATTTTAATATATTCAAAATTGCAATTCAATGTCAACTTTTGATATTTGAATATTTGGAAATTGATGATACATGTCTATAAATATAACATTATTTCACTATGTTTCACCTAGAAATTTGATTTGAGCATTCCTATAGAAAAAATTATGATCAAGAGCTATTAAAGGCATCCAAGAGAAAATTTATCAGAGTTTTATGCAGCATTCAAGATCCAAATGTCATGTCAAATTCTTCTTGCATCATGTATGTTTTTGGAGCTAATATGGTGTTGTAGGTTTGATGATCCAATCAAGCATTGAAAGCACTATTTCAAGAAAGATTCAAAGTTCAAGATCCACATCCATTGAATCCATTTCATGCATGTTATAGATTTACATTCGAAGGTTTGTTCATGGGTTTTTTGAGTCATAAAATTGTTATTGCCATTCTTCATTCCCTCTTTCATGTTTCATTTCATTTCAAATTTTGATTACCAAAATAGGATTTGACCAAGGAAAATACCTATTCACCAAAAAAAAGCATTTTTTCCCTTTCATGTTGTGTTTGCAGATCTAAGTGGAAGAAAGTTTAAAGATCTCTTGAAGAGAAAATTTAAAGAAGTTGACAAAGTTACAAAAGTTGTCACAAAAGTTTCCATCTCACAAAAAATCATCTATAGAATTTACTTATGGAATTTTGACACTACCACTTGGAAAAATTGGAAGATTTAGATCTATAGTAGAGGCTCTCAAAAGTTGAAAAAAATCTACGATAGTGGATCCATTCACCTTTGGGTAAACCCCCCCAGTCAGCATTTGAAAAGTGACTTTTGGTGAAAGGTACACTCAGATATTCCCTTCTCTAATTTGTAATTTGATTGTAGGTTTTGATAGTATTGAGCTTAAAATTATTGTTTCAAGTGTTAAGTTGCATTTTTGTGTTAGTTTACTATTTTTAATTTTTATCCCCAAAGTGTTGTTTGACTTTGACCCTCGTCCTTCAATGATAAGAAAATTTGAAGATTCACTCATTGAGTTGACTCACCTAAGGTTTGTAATTCAATTCTTTGTGTGGATCATATTTCTGAGTGAAAGAGTAAAAGATAGGTCTGAGGGAACCCCTCAAAAAATTTCTTTGGTTCCATTTTAAATCTTGCAAGTTTTGGTTTAATCCCTTGACCTGGGCTTAGGGTTATGTTTCTCATCATTGTTTTAAGCATTTGTTCTATCAAAACCTTTCCAAATTAACCTTTGAAGTCTAGAAATTCATGATTAGTGTTCTATTTTGTTGTTGACCTTTTGATGCAGGTTCCTAATTGTCTAAGTTGTGACTCATGCTATTGAGTTTGTTCTTTTACTATCCCCTAAGTCCTAATGATACTAGTTAGTGCCCGTGATCATTTTAAATAGTTGTCATTATTTTCTAGGATTGAAATCCTTTATGAAAGTTTTCCTAAGTCTATGATGGGTTTTAATAATTCCTAGGGTCTTAATTCATATATTCATGTCCCCGACCATCATCTTCCTAGTAATGACCCACTTTTAAAAAATAACATTTGTTTCATGTGTAGATTTTGGTTATGTAATGATCATTCGATCATCACAAGCTGATCACCACCATTCCTTGTGTGCCTGAGCTTTTTCATTTCCTATTATTTTATTCTCTCAGGCTAGTGTGTGCAAGCCATGCATCTTGTGCATTGGTGTGCCTAATCCCCTTGATAAAGATAGTAGGTGGTATTGAAAAGAGATCAATGGTTGATGGCGAATAATGTTGCTACATCCTAGCCACTCCCTGCACACCTACTTTGTTTCATTTTTAATTAAAATAATCAAGCGGGTTGACAAGCGGTTGGATAATTTCTTCCAAGAGGTCAACATGAAAATCCTTGAGAATGATCAATGATAGATATCATAACATGTGTCTTCATCTCCAGGGTCATTCCCCTTACGCTTGTCTATGCTATGTATTGCGGTGAAGTAATCACATGGGCTAACAGGCATTGGACATGTGTTACCTTTATTTGGTTGTCTCGATGGCATTTTATAATCTACAAGCAGTATCAAATCAAAATCTATGGTGGTAAAAGGGTGACGTGGTTTAATCTCGATCACTCCCTACCACCCTGTCCAATTTTACTTGGTATTTATAAAATGTCATGGGATAGTAGGAAAACTGACACCTATTGCTTGATGGATGGACCCATCAAACTTTGGAGATGAGGATTTCTTTATGGGGAAAGATATCAACAATTGATGGTGGGTGACGTGGGTCAATCCTGACTAGTCCTCGCCATCCCGTAAGGGGTCCCAATTATATATTTGCGATCACACAGGTGAGCGGGCGATTGCAACATGGAATATTTTAAGGGCTCAAATGGACTTTAGTGGAGATAAAGTATTGCTAAAATTTGGTCGAGATGACAGTAAGATTAAAGTGATTCCATATTAGAACTAGATTCTTTTGGCATGTGTTTGAGATTTGGGAAATGCTTTTGATTGCAACCATCAATTTTGTCAGATGTTGGTATATGTGGAAAGTTAAAATTGAAGTAAGGTAGAGTACAGGCTGATATTCTGAGATTAAATCATGATCACTGCCCATTGTCCTATTGTGATGAATTGCAAGTTAATTAATTCCCATGGGCGAGCAGGTAAATATGACAAGACATGCTTTATCAAAGGCTAAGTATGTGATTAAATATACAGATAGAGTGGGTGTCTATCCACTTGGGATTTTTTTATTAGGAAAAGGAATCAAGCACATGGGTATGTGTGGGATCATCATGGAAAAAATAGGCCCTTAAGTGGCAAAAATTTAGAAAAGATCGAGTTAGGCAACTTGGCCGTAAAATTTTGAATAGGTTATCTATATTATTTCAAAATATGTAAAGAATAGAATCTGTAGAAATTGAATAGTTTCTAAACTACTAGGTTTGTTTAAAAAACAAAATCTATTTGGTGAAAATTTGAAATTTCAATGCAATGGTACTTAAATTATAGCGAAAAATAAAAGAAGTAGGTGTCCTGAGCCACACTAACCACAATAAAATGATAATAATTGTTATAAAATTTTTAGATATAAGTAGGGACTCATGCCTCGATGTGATGCATTTTTTTGTAATTTTTTTCCAAGTAAATGAGTAATTATGAATTTTTTATTACAATTTGTAAAAATATAAAACTCATATGTCTGACCACCTTAACTTGGTCAAAACTTCATGAAATTAAATTTTTCTTTTTAATCCTATAGTATGCAAAGCATAGAATGTGATGCATGTTTTTAATTCAAAAAATGTGATACCATTTGAAGCTATAGATGTTTTTCAATCACCTATCAATCAGACTTTAGTCATAATTCAAATAGAAAATGAATAATAATTATTTATTAAATTCAAAGTAAAGCATAATTTATATTGGTGGAAAGCTGAGAATCTCCTTTAAACACCCTTTTCATTTCATCAATTTTGGGTAAAAATAATCACCCGATACATACCCATCCTTATTGCCACTTTGGCCCATCATGATCACGCACATACCCACATGTAATTAGCTTTGTCATAATTAATCACCCTGTTTGTAATTATCCATTGATTTTTCTCAATGTGTGATTGAACACTGAGGTTAAAAAATAAAGCTTGGCTAATTGTCATCTCGCTCGCACAATATTTCCTTGAGTATCAATGGTTGGCATGCTTAAATTGCTCAATATAATGAGGACTGATAGCCATATTTTCCTCACAATTTTCTAAAAATAGAGCTCAAGTCCATGAGAAGCTTGGAAAAGATTTTATTTGGTAAAAGGTTGCAGAGGTATCATGATAAAATTTTCCTTGGGTAAGTAGGTACTCACACCCGCTTGTTTAAATTACAACTATATCATTTTATGGGCTTTAGAATCCTAGTGTGGTGAGGGTTTATTATTTGCAAGTTTTAGTTAATTGGAATTGTGGAGTCTTGATTTAACTCTTCATCAAGAGTCTTTGTAAGAGTAAACTTGTGAGGGTTTTCTGCAAATTATGAGTCTCATTGTTCCCATCCTAATATTTGTGAAAATGAGTATGCCAAATGAATCAATCAAGCTATTCCAAAGTTCTAGGAGACTTAGGCTATTTGAGTCCAAAGATGATGTTCCTCAAAATGAGGTTGAGATATTTTAGGTTCCTAAAAAACCAAAGGAGAAGAAATCATGCAATAAATCTAAGAAGACTATTGTTAGGAGCACATATAATTTGGGAGGAAGGATCATTTCAGAAGAAGTGGTCAATTTTAAAGGGAAGGAACTTGTTGAGCCTATGAAGAGAGAAAAGGAAAGAAACAAGTACCGTAAGGCCTATCTGGGGAGACACAATTCTCCCATTGAGGTTCTTGACATCCCTTCAGATGGTGGATGTGATACTAACCTAGAATATGACCATTATCATCTTTCCTTAGTCCCATCTAAAGACTCTGACGAGGGAGGATTGACAGTTCCTCCAATTTCATCATAAAAAAGGAGTGGGGGAGCATACTCTGATGTTGTTGACTTAGAGTGATGTCCCTACCCTATTTTTGTTTTTGACAAAACCTCACCATGCATCAGAATCATCTTCTTCAACATGTCTTTTGTTTTTTGTCTTCAGTGTTGACGTGGAAATCTTTTGGGATGGTGTGAGGTGGATTTTTTGAACCTCATGTCTTTGATGGCAATTATACCTCTTCCAGATAGTATATAAGGTTTTACTTTGGCTACTAATGGAGAATCTTCTTTGGTCAACATGGACAAGGTGTTTTGGCGCTACTAGAACAATGAACTACGCCTTTTTGAAGGCTAGTCAGTCTGCTTCAATCATGTTATTTGGAGTTTTTTTCTTTTTGTTCTCCCCTATTCTAAATTGATTACATGTAACTAATTGGGGAATATCTAAAAGTCTGGTGAAATTAGTTGTAAAATGAAAGGGAAATGTAACTGTAATTTAGCTAGTTTCTTATTGCTCCCTTATTCTATAAAAGGGATTTCATGGCTGATTACAAGGGTTCAAATTTTGAGTCTCGTGATGATATAAGTGGGAAAACAAAGCCCATGAAAGAGTAGAATGTAAACCAATACACAAATGAATATTTCAGTAAGGAGTCTAGGGTCTAATTTTGTTTGTAATTATCTCAAAGAGTTTTACAGTAGCCACAGTTTATAAATGAAAATGCTAGTTCTTAAACATATTCTCTCTCATGTAATATTCTGCCTTATTATGGATGAAATGGTTAATTATCTTTTAATTTGTATTCAATTGTTTTAATTGAATGATTGATTTCATTTATGCTTGAATTCAAAGAATTGATTAAATGCTAAAGTGAGGTCTCAAGTTTGTGAGGAAAGAGCATAGGATTGATAAGTACTTATGATTTAAGTCATAGTGAGTTGAATATTGTAATGAAGCATATCAATATTCCATTAATTACTAGTTCAAATTGCTAAAGGGGTATGTGTAAGATCATCATGGAAAAAATAGGCCCTTAAGTGGCAAAAAAATAAAAAAAAATCCGAGTTAGGCAACTTGACGTAAAAATTTCAATAAGTTATCTATATTATTTCAAAAATATGTAAGAATAAAATCTATAGAAAATTGAATGTAGTTTCTAAACTACTAGGTTTGTTAAAACAAAAAATCTATTTGGTGAAAATTTGAAATTTCAATCTGATGGTCTTAAATTTTAGGGAAAAAATAAGAAGAATTAATACATCTAACCACCCTACCACAATAAAATGATAATATTTTTAGATATAAGTAGAGGACTCATGCCCCAATGTGATGCATATTTTTTGTAATTTTTTTCAAGTAAATAATTAATTATGATTTTTATTACAAATTTTAAAAATATAAAAACTCGTATGTCTGACCACCTTAACTTGGTCAAAAACTCATGAAATTCAATTTTATTTTTTAATCTTATAGTATGTGAAGCATAGAATGTGACACATGTTTTGGATTCAAAAAATATGATTTCATTTGAAAGCTATAGATCTTTTTCAATCGGCCTATCAATCAGGAATTTAGTTGTAATTTGATTAGAAAATGAATAATAATTACTTATTAAATTCAAAGTAAAGCATAATTTATATTGGTGGAAATCTAAGAATCTCCTTTAAAAACCCTTTTCGTTTCGTCAATTTTGGGTAAAAACATAGTCATCAGCCACATACCCATCATATTGCCACTTTGTGGCCCATCATGATCCTACACATACCCAAAGTATTATGGGTTATCATAAGCATGACTCTATTACCCCATGACAAGGCACTGGTCTTTTTATTTGGTTACCTAGAAAGATAAATGAGTTAGTTGTTCACTTGACCAAGGTCTTGAAATGAGAATGAAAATCATTTAAAAACTTTCAATTACAATGTCCCAATCTAAAGTACCCTTTTATTCCTTTCAATAGATAATAATTTGTTTGAAGGTCAGCCAAATCATTAATGAATATCATCTATTTTCATTCATAGGAACCTGTCTAAGTGTAGAAATGTTCTTGATAAAATGAATATCACATGAGCATATTTAGGACCACCCTCCTGGGTTTCACAAAGCCCAAAGTGAAGATGTAAGGACCTCAAAATCCTTACCCTTGCTAATAATTGAATTCTGGAAAATTCATAGGGCGGTGGTAAGATTATGTTTGGTTCCTCAAAAATAACCAAAAAAAATGGTGACTCCACTAGGGATTGATCTAAGAGAATTCTGATAGAAGATCATCTTGCCTTAAAGAGTCAAACATTTTTTAGAGAATTATATTGCCAAGCCTAGCTTTGTATGAGTGAGTCAATCCTCTGAGATGTTGAAGGAGCTTTCTGTGTCTCCTTTGAAAACTTGCAAATGTTGTCAAGATCTATTACAATTTCATGAATAATCTTAGGATTTCTCCCTAAATATGGGTGTTGAATCTGAAGATCTTTGTGCCAGTGTGAATAATTTGAGAGACTAGGAAAATGGAATGAAAAGTTGTTGGAGACAAAATAAGAAGGTATTAAAGAATTAATAGGTGACTCTATTGATTAAGGAAGCTTAAAGTGAAATCAACTTCTAAAAGAAACTTCATATTGTTTAAGTCTATTCCTCTAAAAAGGAGGTGGAAACTCTATGCAAAGAACCTAATGAAGATATGAAGAAAGATGCAGATATACAAGATATTTCTAGTCAAAAGCTCAATTTAGAATAACTACAGTATATCTAGGTATTTTCCCCTATTTTGGTTTTCAAGAAGAAATGAATCTATGTGGTAACCATATAGAAATGATTTGGTATAAATTTTGTTTCCCTATTATGTGAATTAAGCACAATGAGAGGGAATGGAAATTAGTTTACATACTTCTTAGGGGAAATTTGTAATATCTAAGTTGGTTTGAAGAAGTATGCTTTTATTGAAATATGCCTTTTATAAATATTTAAAGCATAATTGTGTTTGAGCTATGCAATTTAAAATCATGATTAAATTAAAGAATGAGGTAGTAGACAATCAACTATGAAGTTGATTTGTAATAATTGAATAGGGATATAAGAGAGATGTATCATTCCCTTATATTGCCTTGTGGAACATCAAGTAAAAGCATGAAGGGCATGCGGTTCTTATCATGCCATCAAAAGAAATTCTCTATAGCGAGATATAATCCATTAAGTTTTAATGGTATTCAAGGTTATCCTAATAAGATTTCCAATGATTTTAGGAAACATTTTCCCAAATTTACAAGGAAAAGTGTTGAGTCATCTTTGAAACTTCTGAATGCATTCATGGATTTGATGGGTGATTTTGAAATAGATCATGAGAATGTTGTCATGAAGCTTTTGGGTATGTGCGGGATCATGATGGGCCAAAAAAGTGGCAATATGATGTAGGTATATATAAGCATTATGTGGCTAACAACTCTTTTTACCCAAAATTGATGAAATGAAAAGGGTTTTTAAAGGAGATTCTTAGCTTTTGTAATATAAATTATGCTTTATTTTGAATTTAATAGATAATTATTATTTTATTTTCTATTTGAATTACAACTAAATTCCTAATTGATGAGTTGATTATAAAACATCTAAGCTTTCAAATGGTATCACATTTTTTCAATCTGAAATGTGCGTCACATTTTATGCTTTGTATACTATGGGATTAAAAAAAGAAAATTGAATTTCATGAAGTTTTGACCAAGTTAAGGTGGTCAGACATATGAGTTTTTATATTTTTTAAAAGTTGTAATAAAAAATTCATAATTAATTATTTACTTGGAAAATAAATACAAAAAAATATGCATCACATCGATACATGAGTCCTCTACTCATATATAAAATATTATTAAAAAATATTATCATTTTATTGTGGTTAGGGTGAATTAGAACCAGGACACCTACTTCTTATTTTTTCCTTAAATTTAAGTACTACTACATTGAAATTTCAAATTTTTCATAAATAGATTTAAAAAAAAAAAAAAAAACCTAGTAGTTTAGAAACTACATTCAATTTGCTACAAAATTCTATTCTTACACATTTTGAAATAATATAGATAGCATTTCAAATTTTAATGTCAAGTTTCCTAACTCGATTTTCTGATTTTTGCCACTTAAAAGGCATGTTTTTCATGATGATCCTGCATGCCCTTTTGTAGAGATCTTTAAAGGAAAATGCTAGAGACTTGTTCTCATATTTACCAATGTGTTCTCTAGCTTCATGGGATGACTTCATGATAGTATTTGTGGAACAATTTGGTGAAAGGATTAGTCTGAATGTCATAAGAAAAATATTTATGGAAATCCAATGAGATGAAGATGAGTTGGTTCCTACCTTTAACCTTAGGTTTGTGAGAGCAGTAAGGGATATTCCTAAGCATGTAAGACCCAGTGATTCTGAATGTTTGATTGTATATCTAGGCACATTTAATAATGAGATGAGTTATTTGATAAGGGATAAGGAACCCACAATATTAAAATAGGCATGTCACATTGCCATGGATATTGAAAATAGTAAGAAATACTCAATGATGAGGGGATATATGGTTGCAAGTGTTTGTTGTCCTAATGCATATCATATGAATGGAATAACTAAGGATGAAAAGGATAATCAAGGTGATGTTTCTTTTGATGCCTCAACTTGTTCACCCTCACAACATGTTAATCATGGGAAGATTCAAGATGAACTTCAACAATGTTTAAGTAATGATGATCAAGTGTTGTTAATTCAAAGATTGTCCATCATGAAGAGACATGAGGGAGAATTTCCATATGAATTGTTAGAAAGGTTATTGGATGCCTTGCTAGAAATTCCTAAAAGGTTACAATTAGAAGATTCAATATGTATTGATCTATTTTGTGACATTTATGAGCTTCGGCTAGGTGCCTTGACTAAGGAATTGAAACCTCAAGAGTTTGATCAAATAATTGGTTGGATCAGAATTGCTAAGGAGACTAAATATGATTATATATACAAAGAATGAGGTCTCAAGATCATAATGGGGGTTTCCCTATTGAGAATCAGATGTTTATCCAAGAAATGGATAAAGAAGTTTTAGAAGCTGAATATTTTTCTAGTGGTGCATATGTTGACATCGTTATACTTTTAAGCACTATGTATATACCTTTGAAGGTTGATAATAAAGGTAGTGAAAATGAAAATTATAATTTCTCTCATTAGGAATACAAATCTTCTTGTGAGGTTGAACTAAAGGCATCCTTCTTTCCTGAAGAATTCATCTATATCAATGCTCATGAGGTTTTTCCCTCACCAGTAGATGAACATAATGCATGTGATGGATTCTTGAAATGCAATTAAGTTGTTTTAGAATTTGAATATCTTGGCACTATCATTGGTGATGAATTTGAAGGAAATAATGTCTATGTTCAGTGTCTTTAGCCTAAGTTTAGTATTGGGATTGGTGATGCTAGTCAGCGCGGTCCTATTTCCGAATGTTTATATGAAATAGAAATGGAATGTAAAAGATTTTTTGTAGAAATGGACATGATATTTGTTAACAAAGAACTTGTTGAGGAAACTTGCTCGACAAAAAATAAGAAATGTTCAAGTTATAGCAAGTCCTGCACATGTGATCCAACAAACCTATCCACTGATGGTGCAATTGAATACCTTATTGATGATCATATAAATCCAGAGTTACTTGAAGCATACTTTGAATTTTTTTTTTTCAAGTTGAACAATGATTGGAAGGGAGAATTAAATTATGTTAATGAACCTGAAATAGAAATATTTTTTTATGCCTAGGATGGTATGGATAATGCTCTTTATGGGAATGACATTGACTT